>JAQZBX010005849.1:0-48297 GCA_029593785.1 Cabassous unicinctus
AAAAAAAAAAAAAAAAAGAATGATGGAAGTAAAAAGAATCTTTGTTTTCTTCTGTCCGTGGCTTTCCTGAGATTCAGAGAACATTACCCATGTGGGGCTGCTCTGAGCCACAGCTGGCCTTCGGGTGAGTGTGGGCCAAATGCTTTGGCAGAATCAACTTAAAAGCAGCTCGGTTCCTACCATCATGCTTCCGGCTGCTAGTCTAAGGTCAAGCTATTAATCTGGCAGCAAAGTGGCCCAGCGTGATCACCACGTTTACACCCAGCTGGGGAACAGTTAGCCTGCCTGGGGTGGGGCAAGGCCTGAAAACACCTGCTCCAGAAGTTACGCGGCATTAATGTCGAAGGGGGAGCTGGTGAGAAGCAGGGACCCTCTGTGCCGGGGCTGCGTTCCAGGCTGATGATGCCCTCGTTTGCTGTGACAGTGAGAGAAGTCAGCCTGACTCAGTCAAAAGCCTGAGCTGAATGGCCTTTTGGAAGGTTACAGATTTATTACTACAAGTCCAAACAGCACCCCCTGCTGACAGGGAGGAGCAGGCAGAGCAAAGGATGGGACCTTAAAAGAAATCTAGAAGTGCTTTGGTAAATGACTTGTTTGAATGCAAACATTGTAGTTAAAGTGGTATCCAAAACCATTTTTGTTGGCCTTCAATGCTATTTCCCTTGTATTTGCTATAAAATCTTTTTTCTCTCATAGCTAGTATCAAGGTGGACCAGTCCAGTATACACAAATTGCAGCAAAATCCTAGTAAAGGAGGTTTCACAGTACTTCCAAATGGCACAAAGTGATTTCAGAACTCCGTTCACCATTAACAGTGTTGCAAAAAGAACAGGCTCTTCGGAATTTTCTTTGGGCACAGGAACACTTCTGGCATTCCAGGTGCTTCAATGTGTGCCCCTCCACCACCCTCCCTAAAAACGAAAGCAGTCCTCTACAGCCCTGGAAGTTTAATAGTTGGGGCTGTTTTTCTTAGGACAGGTCCCCAGTCAGCTCATGCTGAAACACAGCTCTGGGAACCCACCATTCATAGCTGACCAGCCCCCAGGGAACACAGAAATGGACATGTCTATTCTACAAACTAGGTTCTTGGTAAATCACCGCCACGGGGAGAGAACGCCTGAAGTTATACAGTACTGAATTCCTGTAAACAGGCCGACAAAGTGACGGGCAAGGCAGAGTGAAAACCTATTTTCACATTTGGTCAGCTCTTCAAATGACATGTTTGCTAGAGGAAGGCCACACAACATGAAGGCTCCCTTTGCCCCCCGGGAAAACTACCTCTAGTCTAGGGTCTCCTGGCAAAGACACCAAGTTCACCGCAAACTACAGAATGAAGTCAAAACCGAACAGAAATAACTCTTGGTGGGAAAGGATGGCCCCAAGCCTCAGTCCAAAGAAGGTAGCCTGCTTCACACACACACATACACACACACACACACACACATACACACACTCACAAAGCAAACTCTGGGATAAAAGTCAACCAGATGGCTGACATCTGAAAGCAAATGGAACACGAACCTCAGGTTCATTACCTGCCAGGAGTAATTTCATGAGAATGTAGCCCAGATGAAACACCTCTTAAAGATATTTGTGCCAATTATTTATTCCCCACCCCCAACACCCCACAAAAACATTTTTTTTTTTTAAATAAAAGGAAAAGAAACTGGAATTTTTTTTCTAAACCTGAATAAAACGACCACTTTTTAAACAGGTAGTTTAAAATGGTTACAAAACAAGCAGGCAGTCTGGGTTTCCTGATAAGTGAAGATGGAGGCCGTGGTCTTCTGGTTTTCACTGTCTCTAAGTAAGAAGGGGCTTTACAGTTCTGTGTCACCCTGAAGCAAAACTGTATCTTGATCATCCAAGAGGAGATCGGTATCCACGACCTCGGCCTCTTCCATGACGCCGCCTAACTGCTGGACGACGTCGTCATCGAGGATGTCCACGTCCTTGATGGGTTTGATCAGACTCAGCTGGTCCAGGGGCAACAGCCCCGGCCCCGCCACGGGCCCCGTAGTCCTCTCGATGGTGGCCGCCATTTCTGCCGCAAAAGCCGCTTTCTGGGCCTTTTGCCTCTGCTGTTCCTCCTGCTGCCTGTGAGTCTTCATGTGCGCATTTCGACTTTTGATCTTGAAGAAGACCCTAAAAATGAGGGGAAAAGAAGAAATGTGAAATTTAGAAGAGCTGAGTTCTTGGGAATCAAGGCATTCTGACAGGGAATAGGGAGGTCTGCTGTCAGGTTTGGGGTGGATTTGACAGAGCCCCTGCTCCTCATTTCCTAGGACATCCCCCCTCTGCCCTAACACCCCTTTCCTCTCCTCTCCAAGCATTACCAGAAAGGGGTACAGACACATTATGGTGTGTCAGGCCTCCTTCCAGTGACAACGGAGGATGACTTCTCAAAGGCCATCCCGTGGCCTGGAGCACGTGTCCTTTCTCCTCCTTCAGGCTCCCCCTTGCTCTCCCCATCATTAACCACACCCATTGATGGGAGAATCCCCAAATCAGGCCAACAAACTCTGAGTGCCGCCATTGTAAAAGTACCCTCCAGCCTCCTCTCCAGTTCTCCCATAGCCCAAATTCTTGAAGGATTTGCCAGTGTACACTTGGTAGACCTCCTCTCTCCCCTCAACCTTCTCCAATTGGACAGCTCTCCCCTTCACTTCAACCCAACTGCTTTTCTCCAGGTCACCAAATCCAACGGGCTACCTTCTGTTTTCATGGCACTTGACTTCTACGCTGCATCCACCCACTGCATCTGAGCTGACCACTGCTTTTCACCTGAGACCCCTTCTTGTTGGTCATGATATTATCACAATTTCCTACTGTTTCCTTTAGAATAAAATGGTTCAAAACTCAGGGTGACACTTGGTAATGGAGACATGTCTGGAGACATTTCTGGTTGTCACAGCTGGGAGGGGGGGAGTACCATTGGCATCTAGTGGGTAGAGACCAGGGATGCTGCTAAACATCCTACAATGAACCAGACAGTTCCCACAACAAAGAATTAATATGGTTCAAAATGCCAATAGTGGGGGGACGGATGTGGCTCAATTGGTTGGGTGTTTATCTCCCATATGGAGTGACCCGGGTTCGATCCCTGGGACCTTCTGGTAAAAAAAAAAAAAAAAAAAATGCCAATAGTGCTGATGTTGAAAAACTCTGGGATAAAAGGATATCACATTTTGGGGATTAATTTTCTAGACCAGGGGTGTGTAAACTATGGCCAGTGGGTCAAATCCAGCTGGCCCTCTGCTTTTGTAAATGAAGTTTTATTGGGTCTCAGCAACAGCTGCTTTTGCATTACAATAGCAGAGCTCAGTAGCTGTGACAGAGGCAGTATGGCCCACAAAGCCTAAAATATTTACTATCCAGACTTTTTTCAGAAAAAGTTTGCCTGGATATGAGACTGTCTGTTTATGGAGAGGGGGTGGCATACATACTCTATATTCATTCCTGAGTTCGTAAAGGAAGTAAAAAAAAATGACACTTATTTCTAAGACTGAGTCAGACAGAGTTGATGAATCACAATTGTACTTGGGCATATTGAAAACTGTTTAATGTAATGACTATCGTTTCAGCTGGAAAAACAGGTATTCTGTGAACATCTGGTTAATGCTATTCCTAGTCTGGAAAACCACAGAAAATATTTCCACTTTCCATAAACTCTTAACTGAAGTTATGGCAGAAAAATTTTCCAAGCCACATAAAAACAAGACAAGAAAAATATTTAATGGATGTGGCTGAGGGACGCCAGAAAGCTCCAAATACTAATTCTTGCTTGTTAAAATGTTCTTTGTCTCCACCTGGTGGAATAAGAAGTTGTCGCCTGCTTGAGCTGAGAGAGGAAGGTGCTGGCTCCTTTCAGAGGAAAATGGCACTGTGATGCCCCCTACTTCTACCCTTGGGCAAACAGGTGGAAGATCACCTGAGTCCGTTTTATTATTTCAAGCAAATAAACCTAATGATCATTTCGGGGCCCTGCATTTCTTCCGTGGCTCACTCAAGATGGGCTGGGTGGGGACATGAAGACAATATCCTGTCTGGACTCTGAAGGGTACCAGAGAACAGAGTGGGGGACTGACACCTACACCTGCCTTCCCCATCGTTGCACCTCGTGGAGGTGAAGAGAGCCCTAGAAAGGACAGTCGGGCGGTTCCAGTTCACTGTGGTGAGTTAGGCTGACTCAGAGGCAGCTGGCACAGAGGCCAAGTGCACAGGCCCTCAGGGCCAGCCTGCGAGGTTTGAATTCCCATCAGTCACTCATTTGCTTTGCATTGCTGCAAGTGAGTTAACCTTTCTGTGCCTCAGTTTCTCTGCTTATAAAAAGGAAACTACTAATAATACCTACCTCACAGGGGTATTCTAAGTACTACCTTAATCTATACATGTAAAAATCCTTTAAAACTGTGCCAGGTACATAGTAAATACCTGATAAATGGCAGCTACTTAAGTTGCCTGAAATATTCTAGGAGGATGTATATTGTAAACAGAGGTCCCACTTGCTGTGGCTCATATAACTAGGGATTAATTTCTTGGTAGAGCTTTCAGCAGCCACCTGGCCATCATCTCTCCAGGTAACATTTCTCTTCTTGTTTGAGACACTACAGATTATGGTAAGAGAAACTCAGCAAGGCTCCTAGATGTCACCTGTGACTGTGTTCTCCAGGTCTGGCACACTCACTGAGAATTAAACTGCGGTTTTATACTGGATGCTTTTGGGGAGGAAATGTGCATCTTAACATCAGTGACCTCACCTTTATCCTTCTGGAAGTTCTGTTTTCTACTGAATGGAAATAAAGCAATCTGGCAAGATAGAGCAGTGGTGAGGAGCCCAAGCTCTGCATCCAGACAAAGCTGGGTTCAAGTCTCAGCTCTGCTATTTACTCATAGTATGACCTTGGACAAAGTCATTTTTACCTAACTTTAAATTTCCTTATCTGTAAAATGAAGATAAAAGCAGTATCTGCACCACATCTGCACCACATGGGGTTGTTGTGTGAAGATTAAATGAGCTCATGCACAGAAAGTATGTATCATAATAAATGCTCAAAAAAGTTAGCTGTTACGATTACTACTCACTGTGAGCCCCCTATCCCCCATTAATTGTTGCTATAAGGTCAGGGATGACAAACAGGTTTTATCTCATGTATCAGTTATTCAATTGGTTGTGTTAGCTTGAAGCCTTATACTGAAAAGTATTTTGAGGCCCTGTTCTTAATGTGGTAGCAAAGAGTTCAGTGATTGATTAGTGATGTCTGCCCTGGGCACAGGGGTGAGCACTGGTGGTAGGAGTGCCATGTATGGGCCTTCCTTGCTATAGAGTTCCTGATTAGGTGTTTTAGAGCCATTCTCAGATCACTCAACAGGGATGCAATATGAGTGACACTAGTGGAGATGGTTTGGGTATGAAGAGAAGAAGTGGAAATCAGAGTTCCACCCACCATTTCTGGAAAGAGTGAAGGTTTGTCACTAGAGGATCGCTTTCTGAAGATGGCCATCCTTTCTAGGCTATATGACATCAAAATGACCGTATTCTGAGTTAGAGACAACGTCTAACTACCCCGAGGCACCATGCAGACCCCAATGATGATATGAGGGGGAGTTTGGAGAGTCTGTTCTTTTTCTAGCTGGAGGAAGCTCACACCACGACACCTCAGCCAGGCCCCCACCGAACAATTATCTGTCACAAGCATAGAGTCAGTTCCTGGCTGAGTTTCACCTACTTGCCACACTCCTTGCAGGGGAAGATGGTGGTGGGGTCTGTCTCGCCACTGGTGGTGCTGTGAGAGGGCGAGCTCTTCACGGAGCAGTACCCGCTCTGCGCACTGCTGGGCTTCTGCTTCCCAGAGGGGATGGCACCTCGGGCTTTGGTCACCTGGTTGGTGCCACCATGGATGCGGGCATGGCCGTTCAGTGCCTGGCGGGAGCTGAACACCTGGGGAAGAAAGGGAGTGACATGACATCTACAGTCCTGAAAAGGAAATTAGGGTTGTTAGTTACTCAGTGATAAAACATATGATACTTGAAACAGTGCATAATGACAGGGCACAGGGGTTTTATATATGCAAAACTTTGGACATAATTCTGCAGAGATCAAATACCAGAACTGCAAATGCCATGCCAACAAAAAAAAATCCCATGATTGTTATGATCAGAAGACAAGAGGATATGTGGCACAGTATAAAGGACAAAGCTACCATCTAGAAGCCAGTAGCCCAGGGTCTAGGTCCAGCTCTGTCATAACTAACAGGGAGGCAGTCAGGCCATTTCCCTTCTGTACCCTTCATTTTTCCCACCTGTAAAATGAGAAGGTTGGACCAGCTTTCAAAAAATTTTAAAGGTGAGAACCATTTCCCCTTTTCTTTACTTCCTTTCTTTCTTATTTTAAAATAGCAAATCAAGCCTTATTAAAAAAACTCAATGTCTAAACTGTTAAAACACGTGATCTGGCTGAAATGGAGACAGCATCCTGGAGTTAAGCCTGTTTGTTCAGCTCTACCCACCCTCCCCCCCAAGAAAACCCTAAGACCCCAAGGAACACAGTTCCTTGAAAAATAGCAATTAGCTGCTCTGACATGTTATGTCCAAGCTCCAACCAGAAATCCACTGTTGAAGCAATGTTTCAATTTTAATACAGGATGATAAAAAGGGGAAAGAACTGGACAGTCTTTTGAAGCTTGCCTTAAAGCAGGTTTTTCAACCTCAGCACTACTACATTTTGGGCTGGATGATTCTTTGTCATGGAGGACCATGCTGTGTAGGATGCTTAGTGGCATCCTTGGGCTCTACCCACCGGATGCCAGTAGCGCCTCCCAGGTCAAGACAAAAATGTCTCCAGACATTGCCAAATGTTCTGGATGAGCAAAATCACAGTCAAGACCCACTGCTATAAAGGGATGTAATCTACTCCCTGGGATTCCAAGGGCCCCGACTTCCAGTGTGCTAAACCCATCAGGTAAATGGAGTGCTCGCCAAACTGTCCAATTGTAGGTAGTTGCTCTGTGTTAAGTTCATGCGCTCTGCTTACTCTCCAACACAGGAAAAAAAGTCTCTGACTTAGCATCTTAATCACCCCTGAATCACAGTGGTGTATACAAATGGTACAGTGCTGTATACAAATGGCATCTCAATGTCCAGGTCATTAAATGTCAGAGTTGGACACAACACTAGCAATTTCTTATGTTTTCTTCAAAGCTACTGCAAAATGACATCTTTTTTTAAAACATCTTCAGTTTTTTCCTTAATGTAAATCAAGTGAATTTCTGATCTTGATATTTTAAAGGATGCTGCTCTCTTCATCTAAGTGACAGACTCAATAAGCAGCAAACAATAAACTCTGGAAACCAGCACTGCCCTATGTACAAGCAAAGACAAGAGCATTAACTTGAGGGAAGTGGTGCCCGGAAACAAAATTCTTTTTTTGAGTAATACCTCGAGAACCTGCCTATACAGGTGTGCCCTGCTTTAAGAAACCTGATGCAGGAAAAGCTCACCAATTTAGACTAAGGTGGACCAAGAGGGGTCCAATGAACAACCTTTAAAAATACCCTTTGAAGTACACCTAGAACCTGAGCCGGGCCAGTACAGTTTCCGTAAGGGATTCCTGCCGTGAAAGCAAAGATGAAACTTGAATTTGTTTTACTTAAACCAAATGATGCTTCTAAAGTATGTGAAAAGCACTAGGTTAAATAAGTACACAGGCTTCCTTCCAGCCTGTTGGCATGATGAATCTGCTTAGTAAATCCCTATCCCCCTAAAGAGTGTCAAGATAAATTTAGCTTAATCTTTGTAACAACTTTCTCAAATTTCAAATTAGTGGCATTTGAATCTGTAACACTTTACAGAATATGAAATGGGAAAGCTTCCAGACAGGTACCATGAATGACCGAGGCCGAGGGCACGTAATTATGCTCTAAAAGCATGATCCTTCTCTGGGGGCCCCGAGAGTGCATTCAAATGCTCGTTTACAGGTCAAGTCCCTGTGTGATATGCGGGTCAGAGGCACCAAGGAATGGAGAAGGATCACTTCTGGAGTCACGGGCAATGGCCGAGAAGCACTCCGATCACACACTTCCTGAGGGCAGGGGCCTTCCTTACGACCTCCAGTGTTCACAGCACAGTGCTTGACCCAGAACACACTCCAGAAATGAGCACTTGAATGGAAGGAAAGAAGGAAAACAACGGGGGCAGAATTCCCTCTGCCAAACGGTCACTGCGTAGCACGAACCCCTTCTAAAATGCACAGACTCTTAAAGTGAGGCACAGCTGTGTAGACGTGGCTAGCTTTAGGGCCCCCGAGGACGCAGAGACACTTACAGCCCCGCAGTTGGGCATTTCGCAGATGAAGGAGCCGCAGGGCTGGCCGAGGGCCTGCAGGGCTGGACCCTCCACGGGGGCCAGGGCAGGGGCTGGCGGCGGCTCTGGGGACTTTGGAGCTTCGCTCTCCTCTTCTTTTGTGGATTTCCTGTCTTCTTCCAGGTCCTCTTCCTCCTCCTCTAACTCCTCTTCTTCTTCACTCGTCTGGTGTTAAGGTAATAAAAGGAAAAGGGGGGAAATCCCCACGCGCCACTTTAGTGATGCATAGAACTCACAGGGTGGTGGAGGAGAGAGGGGCTGGACGTTAGGGCGGCGTCTGTTTCTACCCAAGGAATGGAGGACGGAATCCTCTGGAGGGGACCATGGTCTCTAAAAGCCTGCACAGGATTCTTGGACTTTTTAGCTCCCTCCTTCGGGTCCCCTCAACATTTAGATAAAAATAAATTAGTTTATAAATGGGATTGTGGATGAAAAAGGTAGTGTAGGGATGTAAACGGCAATTGAAAGAAAGCTAGAGAATAATCTAGGGACTGAATAACACAGTGAGCCCAGAGGTGGATGAGAAATGTGGTTGATGGTACAGATGCAACAGTGACCTTCTGTGAGCTAGAGCAGATGTACATCACTACTGCAGGGTGGTGGGAATGTGGAGAAGCATGGGAAAAATACAAATGGTGTGACCTATGGACTGTGGTTAATAGCAATACTGTAATATTCTTGCATCAATGCCAAAGATGTATGGGGGTGATAATGGGGTTCGGAAAAAGTGTGCCAAATGTATGCTATGGACCATGGTTGGTGGTAACAGTATGATGATATTATCTCATAATCTGTGACAAATCTACCACGGTGTGGTATGTTGGTGTGGTCTTGTATGGGAATTCTACACATATGCATGATTGTTTTGTAAGTTCACAACCTCTGTAATAAAAATATATTAAAAAAATAATAGGGTGGTTTTGGGGAAAAATAAACCAACTGTAAGATATTGACTATAGTTAGTAATATTTGATGATACTCTTGCATAGTTTGTAACAAATGTTTCACAACAATGCAAGGTGTTGTTGGTGGGGTGATGTATGGAAACCCTGTACGATGTTATGCATGTTTACAACTTTTACTATAAACTTCTTGTTTATGTATGTTCGTGTATGAATGAAATACATCAATAAAAAATATATTAAAAAATACACTAAGGGCAGGGAGAAGCGATTTCTGTATGTAGAGTTTCTCATCCTACATACACTGAATTCCCATGCAGTGAGGGGGCTTTACAAGCAGTAATGATCCTGTGGACACCCCTCTGGAAAGAGACTAAACCTATGATGATTTGTTTACAGGCTAATGGTCTCCTAACACACTTCCACAAGCCTCACCCAGAGGCCTGGAGATGCCTGATTTGACTCACAGTACATGAAAAGCACATAACACATGCTGTTAAAATGCACCCCTACTCTAGTCTTTTCAGAAAACAGAATAAAAGAGTGAACCATAATGACTCTGAAAAGGATAGCAAATGGAAGGGGATATTTTCTTTTATTTATCCTGTGTCTTTTCTTTTGTCTCTGCCAGTGGGTTTGGAGAAAGCAATGTGTTCAATGCTTCTATTTACTCATTTTTTCCTTCCAGGGGCATTTTATAAAAAAGAACAAGAAAAATGTTTTCTATGAATAATTATCCTCTCTGCTGCTAAGTTCCCTCCTCCCTACTTGGGGACAGCAACCACATGGAGAAGAATTAAGCGGAAAGTCCCTGCCCTCCTCAAGGATAATAGAAGTTAACAGAACAGCTTGGGGTGGGCATTCTGGGTGGCTGGGATGGCAGGACAGGGATGGAGGAGGCCCCCATTCCAATGACCATATTTGCTGAAAGACCTCAATGATACAGAGGTAGGCCCAATATCCACATTTTACAGAATGGCTTATGATATATGCTGCTGGCCTCTTACAAATATAGAACATACAAGTTGATTTCACTTAATTTTATCTATCTTTCAATCGTTTTGAGTTTCTGGTAAAACCAGAACAAGTTACATTGTCATTACAGGAGCTTGTAATGACAATGGCATTTGTTTCACAGTACTTGTTATAATGACAGTATTCTCATATCACCATTCTTTAGCTTAAAAAAACTCTTAGTAGAAATGTTCCATAGAGGCAAAAAAAAAAAAAAAAAGATTAAATTATACTGTATTGTGGTAATATATGTCCCAGGAATTTAGATAGGTTTATTTCGATTGGCAATCTATACATGCTCACAAAATGATTGACCATCAAGCCATATGGCTCACCAAAGTGACTAAGAGATACAATGAGAGGACAAAAATCCAAACATGTAGAACTTTGTATCACCAAGTTGGCCACTTCATGATATAATGCAAACTGAAACATTCAGTAGTACTCCAAAATGGTAGAAGTTGAGCACATACAGGGTGGAGAGGTAGTTATATACTTAACATGGGGTTCAAAATCTTGAGTGTCCACAATAAAAGTTTCTTGAAGAGGATGACACTTTTACTTCTTAGGCATGTAAACAGGATTTGTATTATGAGAAATATGTAGGCTATGATATAAATGCTCAACAACCCAAATTTACTTAAAGACACAAATTTGAGTACTACGGTCACTAATGATGATGATGATGATGATGATGATGATGATGATGACATACGGAATGCCTGCTATGAATCAGATACCCCCCCCACACACACACACACAGTCTAGTCCCACAAGAGCCCTGTACAAATTTCCCTTTTTTAAACAGGTGAGGAAACTGACCCGAGAAGGAACTTTCCCAAGGGTTGGTACAGGTCTGGTAAGGAAGCTGACCTGAGATTCAAAACCTGGCCTGTCTTATTCTAAAACCTCAGCCTTCACTTCTTGGTCCAGCTCCAGGTGTCCACAGGTGCAGATTTGTCCATTTGTAAGTGGTTTAGGTTCCAGCTCAAACACAGAGAACATAACCCTTTCAGAACCACTGGAACCAGTGACCTTTCAACTCCAAATGGATGCTTCTCAAGCCCCTTGCCGACCAGCTGCTAAACTGGTGTTTAGACTATGGGTGAGCGTTTCCTTTGCCGCCCTGGGAGCCCTGATCAATAACTCCCAAGGTTAGTTACTGCCTCAGTTCTTTGAATCAATTGTGTTGAATTTTGGTCACATCCAGACCCAAAGACATTCCCCGAGTGGGGAATCATGGGCAGGGCAGGGGACAGGAAAGGGTGGCCAGCACATTTTCCTCTCAGCCCCTTGACAGGATCCACCTGCACCCCCTTCTGCCCCCAGGGGTGGAAGGGCCTGTGATGGCCCCGGGCCAGGAGTCAAACGACCCCTGCCGAGGGAGCTGTTGTACCGTGCTGACCTGCTGGCTCCTAGAAGTGCAGTCATTCTTTCTCAGTGCTTCTCCTTTTCCCTTCTCCCCTTTAAGTCATCAACAACTCTTGAGCTACCTGAGCATGTTCCATCCTGTTCCATCTGAGGGGAAGGGTCAGGGTCACCGGTCCCTTCAACAAAACACTGAGGACCCGTGAGGAGATGAGCCACCCCAGGTGTCCCTGGCAGGCCCAGAGGATGGAGAGCAGGACCCCTGTCTGTCCCCTGTCCTCACGTGATCCTAAATTTTCATCTCCACGTGGCCAACGATCCTCAGAAGGCTGACTGTGCACACACAGCCTCCAGGGGAACTGTGGGCTGCCACGCTGGCCCTTAGTCAGCATCTTCCTGTCTGCAGGTAAGCTTTCTATTCTCCCCAAGCTCGCAGGTCTCAGGGTGTGGCTGCTCCTGACCTAGCCTAGCACTGGCTCCGGGTGAATAAGACCAAGAGAGTGTGGCCCCCTGGGCACTGTTTGCATCTCTCCTCCTTAACCTGAACCTCCATGCTGGCTGGGGCCTTTTCTATCAATCTTCAAGGCCCCCTCAGCCTAAGGTGGTGCCTCTGTCTTTTGTGATGATGGCTTGATTAGCAGCATCCTTCTGCTTGGCATCACCCTGTTCACCCAGCTCCCCTGCTGAGCTCACAGAGAGACTGTTGCTATGAACCAGAGTGACTCTTATCATAGCACAATTATTAATCAACATAATTAATTATAGTAATTAATATCTGTGCTCGGACAACGCCTGCCTATACTATGCCAGACACTTTCCAAGGCACTCGGCAACACCGGAATCTAAGAGACACCAACGTGCCTTAGGAGTCTACAGCCTCTGATTTTGCCTTCTCCCCCAACACAGCACCGACAGAGCCCAGAACATTCTAGAGTTGGAAGGGACTTTCCAAATCATCGACACCACCTGCCCCTTCTTATGAGTGAGAACGTTGAGGCTCAGAGAAGGCAGTGACTGGCCTGGGATGGGCCTAGGAACCAGGTCCCAGGTCTCTAAGGCCAGGATTCTATTCTACTCCTTTAGAAAGCAATGTTCTGGGTGGCCTTGGGCAGGCCCCTTCTCTTCTCTGGGCCTCAACCTCCTTTCTATGAAATGGTGGCGTTAGACCAGAGAGTCCCTAGGCCCTAACTCTCAGGCTCTCTGGTTCTCATCTCATTCTGTCTTCACAGTCAACTTTCCACTGTGTGCCACATCCTCCCAACTGGAATATACGCATGCTCCAGGGGGCCCAAGGCCATTCATTAACTTCCCTGGGTCACTGCAGCACCTACACTCACATTGCTTTTAATTTTTTTAAAGATTTATTTATTAATTTCCCCTGCCCCGTCTTGTTTTGCGCTCGCTGTCTGCTCTCTGTGTGTTCTTCTGTGTCTGCTTGTCTTCTCTTTAGGCAGCACCGGGAACCAATCCTGGGACCTTTCGGAGTGGGAGAGAGGCGCTCAATCTCTTGTGCCACCTCAGCTCCCTGGTCTGCTGCGTCTCTTACTGTCTCTTCTGTGCCTTTTTGTTGCGTCATCTTGCTGTGCCAGCTCTCCATGTGGGACAGCTCTCTGCTCAGGCCAGCACTTCGCTGGGCCAGCCTACCTTCACCCAGAGGCCCTGGGAATCGAACCTGGACCTCCTATATGGTAGACAGGAGCCCAATCGCTTGAGCCATATCTGCTTCCCTCACATTGCTCTTTATACTGTGGGAATTCAAATGCTTTCAATTGCTTGGCCCAGAGGCCATGTTGTTTAAAACAAACAAACAAACAAACAAAAAACCCACATCAGGCCACAGATGAGCAAAAGGCTATTCTGATGCAAGATATCACTACTTTAAACAAGTCAAACTAAAGCCCTGGACACAGAAAATCCTGAATACAGAACACTGTCATCCTTTGAAAGAATGGCAACACAATTCTATTCCACAGACGTCTGTTTTCTTTACCTAACCAACTCTACCTGAACTAACACTGAGCTTCAGGTCAAAATCGGAGTACATTCATTCTGCCTTTACCAGGAAAGTCAAGTCTTGAATCTGGCGAGAGGGCTGGCCTCCGTCACCCACTCACTGCGGCCATCTCTGCGGCACAGGCAAGCCAAACACCAGCCACTTACTAACCAGGGCCGGGGGTGGGAGTGGGACCAACGTGAGCAATGACTTATACTGTTTCACTTACCACACAATCGTCTATGATCTCTGCGAGGCGTGTCCGGTGTTTCCGCCCTAACCGCATGATTTTTTTCCACGTGTAGTAGTACTCTACACACTGAGCCACCGTCTTAGACTTCACCTGCCAGGAAAGCAACCTTGAGATTAGCTCCAGCAGTGGGCAGTGTGCAGAGCAGCAAGCTTTTTCGAAAATTTAATTTTGTAATAAGTAATATGGTTATGCGGTTCAATCAAAAAGGCCTACAGTGTTAACAGTGAAAAGTCTCCTTCCCACTTCCGTTTTCCATCCACCCAACTCTCACTCCCCACTCTGCGATGCAGGGAGACCCTGCTATTAACTCCCCAAATGTCTTTACTCATAACAAATACAAAAATATACTCCTCCTCCTCCTGTCTTTCTTCACAAAAGGCAGCACACTACATACGGCTTTGCAACTTGATTTTTTCTACACTGTAAGTTGGAGAGTTTTCCATATCAGCACATTGAGAGTGCACTCATTTTTAAAAAATCCATAAGGCAGCGTGTTTTTTCATTTAATGTACTTGAATCATTTAGCTCTCTGACTTGTTGACCTTCAAAATCTATTCATGAAAACTGTTCCTTAGAATCAACCAAGAATATAAGGAAAAATTTATGACAAGAGCTTAGTTTTCACAGAGAACAAGTCTTGTTCACTCCCAAAGAGGCAAAGGTATATGTGTATTTTAAAGAGAAAAGAACTGCCTTTGTTTAGTTCATATACTCCTAAGCTCAAGGTGCGATTCAATTATGTGGGTTTTCTGGCAGTAGAGCAAAGGCTGGCTCTAACCCTTGGGAGCCCTGTCTGCTTCAAGCTGCCCTCTTCGCATTCACCTGACCCCTGGAATTTCTACATTAGAATCGCCCTGGGGAGCGGGGATGCTGTCCTGGAGAGTCCCTGTTAAAAAACCTGCATTGTCTGGGAAGCACAACATGAGTCCATCATCAGTCAACAAGGTGCGCGGCCCTTAAGGAATGACACCGAGGACATGTCTGTCCTGGCGGGAAGTGACTCAGGGAAGTCTGGATACATAGGAGCTGCTGGGCAGTGGAGGGCGTGACGGCCGCACAGGCAGGGAGAAGCAGGGGAGACTGCAATCAGGAGATGGCGGCAAGTCAGAGACAAAGCCCTCTCTTCCTGATTCTCACCCAGGCAAGGCCCTAGATTGAGAACAGGAGCCACACCACCCCTGGACACCACGGGGGGAGCTGCCACCCCTGGACACCACGGAGGACCAGCCCCGGGGAGCTGCCACCTCTGGACACCACGGAGGACCAGCCCCGGGGAGCTGCCACCCCTGGACACCACAGAGGACCAGCCCTGTGTAACTGAACATTCTTAATGATCTTTCATAACACAACACGCTCTATTATTCATCAGTTTGTTTAAACACTGAATCATTTTAACTTTTTAGCTTAAACTACCTCTCAGCCAATTAAGTCCTATTAAGTTTATTACCTGCTGTATAAAGTGCTATTTCACATACGTGAAGGAGTTTTGCTTTGCTGCAAAGTGCAGCAAGTGTAAGGTATTATTTTTATTATTATTGTCATTATGATTAGGGACCCACCACCAGAAGCTGCAATTGGGTGGGGGGAGGGTACACGGCCTCCCCGCCCCCATTTCCCAGGAGAAAAGTACTGTCAGAAATAGGATAGAGCTGTCAGATATGCATGAAATAAATTATGCCAGTTGTGAACCATAAGACCCAGTTCTATTTATTCAGAGAGAATGCAGAAATTTCACATTTTCATTAAGATAGAAAATAAGCCCTTCATCACTGCCATACCCAAGTACCCTACATCCGTCTTCCAACCCTCCCCTCCTTGCCACATGCCCACCACTGGGGACACGCACCCCGCTAACAACTGTCATCCTTCATCAGCAAGGGAGGAAGACAGCCTTTTTGTGAGTGCATGAAACTGGCAACCAAATATTTCTAACTATTTTTAGGTACACATTAGATTAATTTCCAGTGAGCAACAAGGAAAAGCATGCTTACCATCTTCTGTACAAAAATAAAGTCTTTGCTGTAAGTGGCCAGTGCTTTATTAAAGAGTTTTCTTTCTAGGGAGGTCCACTTGTCCGAACCTACAACGACACACAAACTTTGTAAGAATAGCTCATAGTTCTCCCCACGTTTAGTTGCTGGTTCACTTAGTTAGGTTACAAAGTACAACTGTTCAGAGGTGATATAACACATATCAAACTCCCGTTTTAACAGATAGCTAGCGTACTGTAACAGTTAGCAGCCCGGACTACCTGAGTTCAAATCCCAGCCATGGCCTTGACCTGGGCAAGTTACTTAACCCAATGGGGGACAAAGGGGGACCCACACACTCAGGCAAGGGCCAGGAGAGCTGGGAAGGCTTCCTGGTAGAGGAAACACCCAAGGTGAATTTTAAAGGACACACAGAAGCAAGTCAAAGGCAAGAGTGAGATGATGTGCTTCATTCATTCATTCAATCATTCAACAGATATTTCTTAGGTGACACAAGGTGCTGTACTAGGAAAAAAGAACTCACATTTATAAGTGCTTACTCTATGCCAGGTTCTAAGTACTTTACAGTTCTACTAACAACTCTGTAAGGTTGGTATTACTACTATTCCACTTTACAAACGAGAAAACAGGAGTTGTTTAAAGAATGGCCAGTAACCTGATAGGGTTAAAAAATAGGGTTCCAGCAAAGGAAAAGCAAGACGAGGCTGGAGAGGCAAGTGGGACCAGTTCTTGACAGATGTGCAGACTCTGAGGTAGAGGCTCCACAGTGTCAGGGTGGTGCATTTGCTTTGCTGGCTACGACTGAGATTCTTGTCTTTTTCCTCAATAAAAGTGAAAACAGGATAAGCAGATGGCCATATAGAATGGGCAAGACATAACGCCCATTTCTAAGGAGCTGCACCATCCACAGTTCTGTGGGCTCCAGGAAGGCTCAATGACTGTGTCTGGTTCATAGAAAACACAGTCCCGTTCTCCTGGCTTTCTGAATTGTCCACATTTAGGATTCTATGTATGGCAGATGGCTAGGCCGTTGCCCTTCCTCCACTTCCCTTCTGGGCTGTAGTCCTAAAAACCACAGCACCTCTCCTCCCATCCAGGGCAAGTCCAAGGTTTCCATGTTGCTCGGGTTGGCTGATGGAGCTGAAGTACAGGAAAGCAGAATCTTTCTTCCTTTGGAAAGTTCAGCCAAAATTACAAGTCAGTGAGTCAGGTAAAGCTGTCCTGGGCAAGCAAGAGACTCCTTAGACTATAGGTTGAGATCCTAGAATCCTTGGGAAAATATGTGACTCAGTAATGTAAACTCAAGTTTTCGAAATAAACATCTTCTCCTTGTGACTCCTCAATGGGCCATCAAGCCAAGGCTCCAGACTTAGAATATGCTCTCCACAGCTGGGCTGGTTCAGACATCTGAAAAAGCAGGGCCACCACCCAATTTCTTTGGTTTGCGAGTTTCTTCACTTCTAGAAGGAAAGCAGCTTTCCAGTAAGTTCT
Source organism: Cabassous unicinctus (assembly GCA_029593785.1). Classification (NCBI taxonomy): domain Eukaryota; kingdom Metazoa; phylum Chordata; class Mammalia; order Cingulata; family Chlamyphoridae; genus Cabassous; species Cabassous unicinctus. Next base: position 17,374 of record JAQZBX010005849.1, read on the forward strand.
TAGTAGAAAGGAATATCTTGTACAGGCTCTGGAGGCTGGACATGTCTGGCTGTGCAAAGCTGGGTGTTTGGCAAAGTCTTGCTGTAGTGGACCTGAATGGAGGAGTCGATGAGATCTGGGGCTCTGTAGCTGTTCCAAGCCCATTCTTCAAATTCTTTGCAACCATCAAGGACTTGGGATCACAGCTCTCATATACCCCCCTTACCCAGGAGGCAAGGCAAAAAGTGGAAGAAAGAACGAACTAACCAACAATTTAGTTGACTGACCAAAGAGCAGTCATGGTTCCTTTTAGGTGTTCATCAAAATAGAGGGCTAATTCCTCAAAATAGGTTAAGAAGGATCAGAAAGATGATGATGGAAGATGATGACGGTGACATGTCACACCAGGTGAGTCCAAACAAGTTTATAAGGAGGCCAATCTGTAGGTCTGTGTAGCCCGGGACTGCATCTTAGATGGGGAACCAGGACGTTTTGCTGTTGAAAATACCAGCTAGATTTCTCTAGTTGAAAATGCCCAGGTAGAAAAACTTTTTAAGTATCAGCCAGCCTGAAAGTTTCCTACATTAAGAGTGCAGTTCTAGGACCTGGCGAGACATGAACTGGACCATCCATCCTTCTCAGGCCAGCACCCCATTTCTACAGTGGACACACTAGGCCAAGTTCTGGTTTCTGGCCCAAGGAGTGGTTTTGGGCTCCCAGGTCAGTCTACTTCTGAGGAGCCTGTCCTTTCGTGTCCCAGGGCTTTCTAGCTGCAATCCCACAGAATCTGAACTGCTTGGCCCATTTGTCAAGAGGAATCCGGCCTTGTTGGGGAAGGAGACCTTCTCTCTGCCGACTCTCCTGTGGCCTTCAGGGCTGCTGCTCTGTGAGGAGGGACACATAGGCAGTCTACCATGCAACTGCCCTGGATCGGAAGTGGCTGCCCTCTCACCCTCTCATCTGTACCACTCTTCTGCGCTCAGGGCTGCAGAGGGTGGGGTGGGGAGCAGGTGCTTAGAGAGTTAAGAGATGGCTCCCCCATGCAGTCCCAGGATCCATGCTTTAGTGCAAATGATATTGTTGTGTGTCTGCCCAAAAAGACAGAAACAAGAGGCAGAGGCTGGCTCAGACAAGCATTCTCACACTGACACTTGAGAGCTGGCTCCATTTTCTTTGCCCCGGGATCGCAGGATTGGCCACAGAGACTGAAACTCCACCCTTGGACTCTCAGACTGAATTCCCAGGTTAAAGCTTACTACATATAAATAATATCTGAATATGTTCTCCCCAAATAATAAGGTAACTGTACTGTGATAAGGACAGGTGAATTTAGTCAGGAGCTCTTAGGCCATGAATCTGGTTCTGCCAATTACTCCTTCTACAACGTGAGGTAAGTTTTCTTAACTTCTTTGGGTCTCAGTTTCCTCATCTGTGATGTGGAAATCATGACAGTCACCCTGATGACTGAAAGCATTTGGTCCTAAGTACGTGCTCAATAATATTTCGGATCTTTTGCTGGCAAGTAAAAAGGCAGATTCCAAGCCACAGCTTTGGGGCATACACTACCCCCTGCTGACATATGTGTTAACAGCACTCATGAAGGCACGTTCTCGCCAGTGCTCCTTGTCCTGTGTATTTATAATCCCCCAACCTGCTGGTAACTTCCACAGTCTTCTGCTCCCTGCCCCCCAGATCCCTCTGTAACCCAAAGTCAAGGAAAGGCTCAGACATCTCTGTCTCCTGGGGTCTCTGTTGGACAGGGGCACCCTCCCCATTCTTAGACCACCAGGTTCTATGTCAGCTTCTCTTGGATTCTGTGTTTTGGACAAAGTCCAGGGTAAAATGCAAAACCAAGGCAGGGAGCGGCTTCAAATACTCCCTTTCCTTTTGCTCTCTTGATGTCATCCCTTTTTCTCTAAGATTTCTGCAGTCCACTTGGTGTGTCCACAAGATGAGGCTGCTGACATCTCCCCATGAGTCATTTGTTCTACCTGGGGATTCCTGGCTACTGGGCTCTTATCAGCAAGGGCCCCCAAACAAGACAATTAAAGCTAATTACAAAGAGCCAAATTAACTGGAGGAAACTGGTGCTGGAACAGTATCAAGAGGAAAAATGATCTGAGCTTCAGTTACTGGGATACAGGCTCTGGGCTGTGGTTCATTTTGGGGCAGCCTACAGTGAATCCAGTGAATTAAAAAAAAATAGAGAGGGGTGAGAGAAAGTTTGGTCAAAGTATCTTTTTAAAGAGGACCTTTCTGTTCTTTTAAGGTCTTAAAAACTTCTCTGATGTTGTTTTTGCAGTGACACAAGGAAGACATGTTTATTGTAGAAAAGGAGAGCTGTTTTTATACCAGATTTTTATTTCTGTAGTTTCCTATAGTGGAAAAAGTTATTTTTTCAGGGTAGAAGGTAAAGCTGGTTACTACCAAAGCTGCCTCTGAGGGCAAAAGAGAGGGAGGGATCAATCTGAATCCATAACTCAGGTTTGTCCACTAAGCTTTTTCTTTGGAAGTGCTGTGTTGCAAGGCAAGGGAGTATTACCTCAGATACTGCCTTAAGGGGATCTACCATCTAGCTGGAGACATGGGCTAAGAATGCCTGGAAAATGAAACTATGATTCTTGTAAAGTCTACTCAAGTATGGAATTCTGTCTCCTTCATCAAACTGGGGTACCTTCCCTAGGCCTCCCCTAACTAAATGGGTATTTCCACCAGGTCTCCCCTATCTTGGAGCTCAGGTTGGGGTCCAAGATGCAGTGCGTGTTTGGGCTATGGTGGGAGCCAACAGCAGCCTCTGCTGACCCCTTGCCGAGCAGCCCCGGGGCCAGTTCTGCTACCTCCTCCACTCCACACCCATCTGCAGGAACGACCAGTTCAATGGAAAAACTGAGGAGGCTACAAGCCCTCTAATCACAACCAGGCGTCCTCCCCACTGGGAACCACTGCGAATAACTGTAGCCACACATGCTAGGAGCTGCTGAGAGACTCTGTGTGGGAAATGGAGGGTGAAGGGAGAGAGGGCCCCTGCACCTTGGGGTGAGGCAAAGAGCGTTGGAAGCCACCTCATGGTGCCTTCCTCTGGGGATTCTGTACAGAGCTCACGTGGCCTCGGCAAGCTGCTCTCAAAGCTGGGTGAACTGCCCAGCCACACAGGTCAGCTCTGTGTCCTACCCTCGCATCCCCAGCATGTCTCTCCTGGTCACCTTTTCCCTTTTTCACTAAACGTTTTGGGACAGGAGGAAGGGAAGATAACGAGTACAGTTAGTAACGTGATTTTCACAGGCCTGCTCTCTGTTTCTTTTCTCCCCAAACTTGCAGTCTTGCTGCCTTCCCCGGAGGGCACAGACAACTGGGAGCCAGGACTGCAATTCCAGGGCCAGGAGTCAGGGTGGGTGACACTAGCCACAGTCACAGAGCCAGAAGCCAAAGGAGATGTGGAAGATAGTGTCCCCGTGAGGCTGGAACTGAACTGCAGAGGAGGCTCGGTACAGAGGCCAAAGTAGGACAGGCAAACAGGGATGGGGTTCACTGACACCCAGGGACCAAATAAAAGGTGTCAGTGGGAGGTGGGGTGGGGGGGTGGGGAGGAGATGGTGACTTGATAGGTGGGGTCACATGAGGGGGTGGGCTCTGTTGTCTTCCCTGTGGCTTAGAAGGGGACTGTTGAGGGAACAGAGTCACGCAGACTTTAGAGATACTCTGAAAGGGTACTCTGGGGGAAAACAAGACATTTTGCTCATAATTCTAGAGGGTTCTCTAGGGCTCAGGCTGTGATCACATGCTGGAGACGGCAGGGATTCTCCAGCATGTGCTCACATGACTGAAATGAGTACCCCTTTCCTGGGGACACACAGCCAGCAGGATCCTAACTCTTCACATCTCACTTTACCACCTCTCTAGCTTCAAAGGGTCTAAATGATTCCAGAAAGTGACAAAGACCTTCCTAGTCTGCCTCTGGGGGACTGGTCAGGGGATGGGTCAGGAATTAGCTAGGGATTTCTAACCCCAAAAGATCAATTAATTTTAGCAGAGTTTAGGGTCTTTCATATTCAAAGTTCTTAGTATCTCACCTTGATAAGTTTTGTTTCATTTTATTGGGCAGGGACAGCTTCTAGTCCACAGATTTTTAACGTTTGTTTGGCAAACTGGGAAGAACCAAAGGGGATGTGGGTCCCATAGAAGGCTGCTCACAGCTGGAGCTGACCAGTGCCGAGGCCTGGCCACCCTGAGGGCAGAGGGCATCACCGAGTCCCAGCACACGGGGTGAGAAGCTCCTTCCAGGCAACCAGCCGTCTCACCCACAAGGAAAAGAAGCTTGGGACAGGCTCCAACAGGCTGGACAGCCTGTCAGGGTGTAACAGGCAGCAGATGATGCTGGGAATTTAGAGAGGCCTGACTTGTTTCCACGGCAGATTAGGGAGTACACCCCCATCTTACTGCCCACACTCAAGGAGACACCAAGAAGGAAATGATCAAGACAATATTAAGAAATGGGCAACATCAGGACACTGGCCAGATGGTGGGTTTCTTATCCTACGTGTCCACTTTGTGCCTGCCTTGTTCCAACAGTTGCCTGTGTGTTGAGAGCACTCCACAGGCAAACACCCCTGGGTTTCCTGTGCTTAGACGAGGAGCTTCTGAGACCTTTCCACCTCTTGAGAGGGGAAGAGGATAACACGTGAGGCAAAGGGCGGTGGGCAAAGGGTGCCCACTGTGAATGCTCTTGTATTTGCAGAGAAGCCTTCATCTTTGGCCCCCTCTGGCTGCCTGGACCAATGCTTGCAAAAGGTATCACTAGCTCTCCAAGCCCACCTATTCAGCACCTACCTACCCCAGGCCCTTGAGGGATTCAATCTCAGGGACACTGGAGGAGTCAGCCCTCTTGGAAAGAGCACCAGGACAGATTTGTGGACACTCTCAGGGTGGAAGGTCTCACCGGATTTAAATGGAAATACAAATGTTGACCTCAGCCTTATCTGTTACCTCTTAGGCTCCCCGACAGGTTTCCTTCTCGCTTTATGATTCATGATTCTCATTCCATTCAAGTCTCCAAGGCGTCTTGGCCTTCCTGCTCAGTGGTGGTGCTTTTGTTAAGCACGTAAGACTCTGTATGTATCAGGTCCTTCTCCTGCCCTTGGTGCAGCCCCGTTGTTTCCTGTCTCCCCTTCAGACTCCAAACTGCCTGAAGAGGGACTAGCTCTGTAGAGCTGCTGGGCTTCTCAGTGCCCACCACAGTCTCTCGTTCACAGTAAGTGCTCAATAAACAGTATTTTCCCTGTTAAGTAGACTGCAAATATTTTCTCCCAATCTGCCATCTGTATTTTAGTTTATTTATGGTATAATGTGTTTTTGGCATAAGTTTTTGTTTTTGAAATAGTCAAAACTTTTAACACTTTCCTTTAGAGGAAACACTTTCCTTTAGTGTGTTAAGGTCTTTGCTGTCCCAGGATCATGTTCTCTTATGTACTCATTTAACTCTTTTATATTTTGTTTTGGTTTTACTTTTAGATCTTTAGTCCATCTGGAATTTACTTTCGAAAGTCGTTTGAGGCAAGAACTAACTTCACTGTTTTCCAAATGGACAGCCAGTTGTCCTGGTGCAGGGAGTTGGACTTTTTTTTTTTGTTTGTTAGAAGCTCAAGCTCTAAGAAAAGGAAATACTTTTGTATTTCACTGTTTCTGGACCCAGCTCAAGAGGAAAATTAACTAAACAGCCATTTAATAAATGAGTAATAGCTTGTAGGTTGTGCCAAGCATTGGGCTAGATATACTATCTCGGATCTTCACAAAACACTGCAAGAGATGGAACATAATCCCTGCTCTACGGGCAAGGAAATCAAGGCTGTAGAAGGCCAAGGGGTGCAGTCAAAATTTGAACCCATGCTTGACCGATTCCAAAGATGGGGGGCGGCTAAGAGCATTCGGCTCTGCACTGCACCCTGTGTGGCTGTCCCCAAGTGTGCTGGTCTCACACGTGCAGGCACTGTCGCTATCAACCAGCTCTCAGCGTGCACCCACCAGGTGCAGGAGCTCATGCAGATGCCTGACAGTGCTGATCCAAGGGACACAGCTGCCCCACCAGCCATGCCCCAGAAGGCCTCGAGATTGGGAATGACGATTGTGAGAGAACCAGTGTTATCTGTTACTAAAAAGCAACACAGCTGAACATGCAAATGCTCCCTTCTCAGGAAGCAATGGGGCACAGAGCTCCTGGCAACCTACCGGCATAGTGGTAATTTGCTAAAGGATGACATTTTAACCTGACTGGCTTCCGAAGCAGCAGCATTTCCAGAGCAGCCTGCAGACATAGGGGAGAGAAAAGGTGAGAGTTAGTGATGGGTCTGTGTGTCCTAGGAGACCATCTACCCAAAGGGAAAAAGGGGTTGGCACTGCAGAGCCCAGGGAGCATTAGAAGGAGAGCTGGGGGGAGACTTCCCTAACTGGGGTTTCGTTTCTTTCACACCCAACAGGACTCGCCCTTCTGACCCCCTGCTCCAGCCGCCTGCTCCAGCAAGTTGGTCAGGTCTGAGAAAAATGGAGGTGGCAGCAGAGACCCGACTCCTCCTCCAAATGGAGACTGAGTCTCTGGAGAAGGGCTCCAAGGTAATGGGTGAATGATTTGCAACTGTTTTTGCAGAACAATCACATTTCATTACAATCGAACATAAACACCTGTATTAGTAATAACTGTACTACACATTGTCCTTCCAGAAAGCCTGGCTAAACCCTTTTAAATCTATCTCATTTAGCCTTGGTGACCTTAAAAAAAAATGCTGCAGGCAGAGTTGAGCCGAGGATGGTTTATGGACAGTGCCAGATCTAGAATCTTCCTTCTTTAAGTGTGGTCCACAGACCAGCAGCATGGCCATCCCTTGGGAGCTTGTTAGAAATGCAGAATCCTGGGCTCCACGTCAGAACTGCTGAGCCAGAATCTGCACTTTAACAAGAGCTCCAGGTGAGTCGCATGCACATAAAAAGTTTAAGAAGCACTGCCCTGCAACACTGATCTCAAAGGGTGAAGGAGAGTTCTCCAAAATTCTAGAAAATACATGAAGGATGTATCAGGAAATTTGTTTACTTTCACATTTTCATAAAATCAAAAAGCAGGGGGCTAGATCTGGTCCTGGGAAGAACCATGTATTTACTAGAGGGGAAAGTGAGGCCAGTGATCGAGTGATATCCCTAGAAGCCTGAGTTAAGCAGGAAAACTGTCAGCTCTGATTCTCAGCTCTGATTCTGGGAGGAGGGCACCAAGGTTCTGGTTTGGAGATATGTGAAGAACTGTGCCAGAGGTGGAAGAATGAAAGCAGTTGGTGCACACAAAACAGTTCTATGAACATTAAACTTTGGCCAGTTTCCATGGTAGGCAAGAACGATCTGTAGAATACGAGAGATTTTAGGCTCAGTTTGTTTCAGTAAGTAAGGCCTTCTTCCTTACTGGAGACCCAGTTTTCTACTGTGAAATACAAGACTTCCAAAAAGAAATCATTCTAATTTCCCAAGACAGATATGCCCACAATTATATCTTTGGGAACAGATGTGTCAACAGAAGTACAATTGGAGATTTTTTTTTCTCAAAACAGGTTTCTAAATCCTGATCTACTCCTTGAGATAAGGAAAGATGACAGGAAGACATGTGGACTGATAATCATTCTCACAAGTTGGAAAATACTTTTCAGAATTCTGGCACATCAAGTATGAACTGTGAAGCCTGCTTTTTATGACTGCTTACCATCACATCACCTTTGGCCTCGAAGAGAGAGTGCAAAGCAAATTCAGAATTGGTCCCTCCACCTGGTAACGCACTTGAACAGCACAAATTCAGGAGATTCTCCACTGTTGGGAACAAGGAGAAGTTACTATATCGGAGAAAGCTATATATTGTGGAAAAATAAGTTTCTGTGGGACACATGGATTCCCCGAGTCAGAGATCCCAGAGAAAGAATCAAACCTCTTGCACCCAGCTATTCCTGTAGCCAGTACCTCTTTGCTGGAGGTCGTGGTTTTCCAGCTCTGGCCAGGGCTTCCATACCAGTGTGGCCTTGTGTGTGTCCTGGGCCAGGGTGGAGAAATCCTGGAGTTCTGGGATCTCTGCTTGGAATCTCAAGCCAATGTTGATGCGTCTTTAATGACAAGAAGAAAAACAACAGTGTGGTCTCCAATTTGATGGCCTAGGCCAAGGGCAACTGTCAGGAACTGAGAAAAGAGGAAACCAGTTCCTTCTGCAAGAAGAATGCAGGGGCATTTCCTCAAAATGTGACACTAAGATTCCAGGCATGACCTTTTCATTGGGATAAGGAATGGTTCCAAGATTGGGGAAAGCTGCTGGGGGTAAGCAAGGGATAGCATGCCTGGTGCTTCACAGCTCCCTGTAACTGGGAGAGACAGGGTGGTGAATTCCGAGGGGACAGCTGCCCAGAGCATGGCTGATGGTACCATTTAACTAAGGAAAATGAGACAAATACAAAGCACTTATGGCTTTTTAAATTCCTGTCAGTCCATTTTCACATACATTATCCCATTGGAACCTCACAAAAATGCGTGATATAAGCAAGGCGAAGCTAATTATTCGAATTTAAGAGATGAGTCAACTAAAGCACAGAAAGGTCAACTTGATCAAGATCAAGTAACAAAATGGTGTTGAAACTTAGGCTTTCTGATTCCTGACTCAATCTACTTAATGCTCTATTTGCCTGGTCTCTTTTCTGTGCTTATCCATGAAAATAACCAACTTTCCCTTCCATAAAACTCCCCACTGCCCACCCATGAGTCCAGTACTCAACCAAGCCAATTTGGAGACCTGGCAAGAAGCATAGAGAGGGTTGGGGGCAGTAAGGGCATCTGGAATGAGCCAGTTAGGGAGCTGGACACCCCGAGAAAGATGTCTCAATGTCACTAAGCATGTGAAAGCACACGGCCACAATCAAGCTGGCCCATGCAGCCAGAGGTGGGGACACTAGGTTCTCTGAATACTGGGCTGCATAGTTTAATTATGCATTTAGTCTTTGGCAAAGACCTTGAAACACTGGCCAATAACATGGAAATAATAGTACTCAAGAAATACCATGATCCTATAATTCCTACCACTTTTCCCTCAGTGGCCACTCTGCCCACAGAAGTACTAATAGCATTTCTCAAAGCTCCTGATCCCTTTCCTCAGCTGAGGCTTCTGTTCTAATGAATAATTGGCTTTTCCTTACGGTTCAACATCCACGGTCTGCTCTCCAGGTCCCGGAGTGACTGTCACATTGCTGCCATCGATGCTGTCTGAAACGCAAACCAGATATCATTAGTCAACAGGGAAGGGGCAGGGAGACCTAGAGTTCAATCACTCCCTGATGAAGAAACTAAGCAAATGAGCAGTTACCTGCTTGGTCAAAATAGGACCCCTCTCCTACCCAACCCATGCCAGAGTTAACCCAACAGTCTCCAGGGAGCAGGATGGAATATGTGCTAAGTGGCTTATGGTTATCCCATATCTCATGCAGGCTAAGGAAAAATCAGCTGCCTCATTCTGGTCTGCTACACCATATTGTTTATGAAACTATTCTTGCTCCAGAAAGACATCCTGGCTCTAGGCCTCCCCATGCATCATCTTTATACATCACGTTAAAATGTCAAGGCCTATCTTGCTTATAATACCTAATCCTCTTTGTACATCTACTTAGTACATTTATGGTGGACATTCTTAGAGGATCACCCACAGCACAGCCTTAGAGAGTGTGTGCAAACGTCAACTATTTCCTTTCCCAAACAGGCTATAATGATCACTTTATGTGCTTGTCTCTCCAGCTAGACTGTGAGCTCCTTGAGGATAAGAACTGTATCTTTATTCTAAGTATTTCTAGTACCTAGCACAGTGCCTGGTACTTATAGTATGTACTCCGTAGAAGTTCATGGAATAAACGAGACAACTAAAAAAAGTGAGACCTCCCAGGGCAGTACCCAAAACAGTGAGGGACGAAATCCCAGGGTCCCGACAAGGCTAAAGGGGCGACTCACTGGAGCGGCAGAGCAGCACGCGCGGCGTGGGCGTCAGGGGCGTCAGGGGGAGCTGGGGATGGCCGCCAGGGCCATGGCCGGAGATGAGAACATTGCTGAAGAGCCCCGAGCCCTGGCGGACTGGGCTCAGCATGGGCGGAGGTGTGTAGGGGGGCAGCTCGTGGGCTGGGTCCAGGAGCAAGTGGTCCCCGAGGATGCGCGGGGAGCGCAGCTGGCTCTGGTACAGGGTGGCGCCCGAGTAGGAAGAGGCGGGGTTTGGGTTGTAGGAGGGCGGTGGCGGGATGAAGAGCGGCTCTGGCCGGTGCCGGAACTTCTTCTCCTGCACGGGCTTGAGGGGTTCCTCAACTTTGGCTATGCCCGGCTGATGCTTCCTAGGAATTTCCTAAAACGGGAAGAATAGTCTGATTCAAATATATAGGCCTCCCCCACAGGTCATTTCCACAGGCTCAAGGACAGGAAACTTCTACTGTTCAAATGGGGACCTCCTTCCCCTTGTTCCCTCTTTACCCCTCTCCAGCATCCTCTGCCTCAAAAAGCAACCACGCCCATGAGGCCAAGAGAGTTCTGGTGTCTTGGTCAGGGAGAAATGGTTTTGGAGGAACTCTCTAATGTCTGGAGAGAGATGGGAGTGGTGGGAACAGTGGGTGGGCAAGAAGTAATAAATTGAAATTCTTTATTGCTTATCACTACATTCCCATCTGTTGGGTGGAATGCAGCTGAGAGGGCTCTTTAATCCCCAGCGTTCCCCAGGGACAGACATCAGGGACAGCTAACACATGTTCTGAGAAGGGGACAGAATAATCTATTCAGGGAAGCTGGGCAGAGACTCGGGCAGGAAGAGGGCGTTCTGGCTCATCCAAGACTCCCAGGGCCAGTGACCCACATTGGTTCTTCTAGTAACTTTCAGTTTGGGGGAGAGTCATCTATGATCTTTAAGGTCTGTTTAAAGTCCTGTCTTAAAATTGGATCTGGTTAACCTCCCCCTCACTGCCCACCCCCCCAACTATTGCTCTCAGCACTGGTGGCTCATTTGTAGCAAGCCCTTCTCCCAGGTTGGCTTCCTGTCAGCAGTGTTAGTTTATTTTATGGCAGCCGGAACCATGCATAGTCTGGAAGGAAGATTTACCACATGGATACATATATATTAATAAGTAAACATATGCACGTAAATAAATAAGCAGGATTTGCCAAAGCCAAACAGAAACAGACTTGGGTTGTGTGCCAGCATCAGCCCAGAGAAACCGAGAGAGCCGCAGTGAGGTTGGGAGAGGCGGTGGAGATACCTACAGAAAGTTTCTAGGCAGTCTGTGGTACCCTCCCAGGCCCTGCAGGCCAGTGGCGAGTCACAGCCGCAGTTCTTGGCAATTCCTGTGCCCAGGGTGGCGCCTGAGTAGGAGGCAGCAGGGGGTGATGGGAAGGGCTGGCCATGGTCACATGACCAGTTGCCTCCTAGCCACATGACCTGCCCCAGTCTGTCCCTCAGCTCTGGGCTCCTCTCCCTGTGGAGAGGATCTGTCCCAATCCTTTTCTCTCTCAACTTCATTGTCTTCCAAGGTGCCCTCCCATCCCCTAGGAAGGAAGTCCAGAGTAGCAGAGAGGTGAGGAAATGAGGAGGGGGCAGAGGGACCCCCCAAGCTCCAAGCTCAGGTGTGGAAGTTTGTAGCCCCTACCTCACCCCCAAGGGGCTCTCCCTAGGCCAGAGCAGGTCAACCTGATTCCTCTTCCCATCGAGGGCTCCTCAGCACATGAGGCTGAGGTGGAGAGGCTGGGCGGAGAAGAATGGGGAAATGATGCCCGAGTCCCCCCAAATGGAACTTTAAACCCTGTTTTGGGGTAATTGATGAGGTAATCTAAGCATGTGAAGTGTCACATGACATCAAGCCTGCAACACAATCCAGGCCTCTGCTTATGGCCAAAGATCCCTTTTGGCTGCCTCTTCTTCAGCCTCCTCTCCTGCTACTCCAGTTCCAGGCCTGGATTTTGATCCTGTAGGCAAGGCTATGAGCCACCAGGGCCACAGAAGCAACCCAGAATGTCAGGCCTGGATGTTACCTGAGAGGAAAGATTTTCAGAGTTCCACAGATGGATCAGGCCATTTGGAATCTCTGGGGGTAGGGCCGAGCACTGAGTACTTTTACAAGCTCCCTGGGCTGATGAAGAGAGGCGTGAGAACCACTGATAAGTCTAACCCCCTCAAGGTCAAGGGAGGAAACCGAGGTTCAGAGAGGTGGTCTCGGTTGCCTCTGTCCCAGCTGGCTAGGAGCAGAACTGGGATTAGAACTTGGGGCCCCTCCTCATTTTAATTTCTTTACATCAAACGACAGGACCTTGCTTACATTTGTTCAATTCCACCTATATGCTTCCACTTTGGCCTACCGTTATGCTTAAGATAGCTCTACCACCCTTTCCACAAAGCCAAGTTCAAAATTTTGCTCAGAACTCTCAGAATCTTCTGAGCAAATGCCAAACTCCCTTGCCCTTCCTCAGTCCTAGTCATTTTAGCTACCCAGGTGTCTGGCTGCACCTAGGATATTGCTGTTTCTCATCTGTCTTGTCTTTCTTTCATTATCTTGACGAGGTGGGGACATATGTGCTACCTGGGACTCTCACCCCCTGTGACTAGGAACATTACTGCGTGTCCAGCTTCAGACTGAGAATTCTCCAAGCATAGGAACAGTGTCTCTCCCACCAAGTTGGGAACTTCCCTGGGCAAAGGAGCTTGGACATGTTAGTTCATCCCTCTGCCTGCTGCTGATACCCCAAGTCCTGCCAGCTTATGAGAATCTTCACCCTCAGAGGTTCAACGTCAGTCTTTCATCTTTTGAAGCCTTGCTATTACATGGAGAAGCACAAAGGCTTTCTGGACTTTTATGTTCTCTTAATTATCCTCCTCAACCTACTCTAGCCCAATCCTATCGTCATGCCTCCTGGAATCCCAGCAGTTACCAATTCTTTTAGGACAAATATAACCCAGCACATGTCTTTGTGGGGTAGGGACAAGTTCAATATAGCCAACATGTGGGACACAAACGCCCCAGGGCCCAGAGAGTGACAGAGAGAGAGAGAGAGAGAGAGAGAGAGAAATCTTCTTTGCCCTAGAGCCAAGCTAAGCTGCTTGGGTGAAGCACTTGGAATTTGGGAAAGAAAAGAAGAGCTTAGTCAATGAGAAACACAAATTTCTTTGCTTTCCTGAGATTGGGGCTGGGTGTCTGTCAGTGGAATTACTTTGGGAATCTTCACGAATTAGGTCCTCCAAGGGTATTTACCAGGTATGCTATTCAAAATAGTTTGCATGTGGTAATGTTGACCATCAGAATGCACTCCAGGCCTACTGCCTGGAGGCTGTGCTATGCCAGGGGTGACGTCTTTGATTACTGAACTTGAGGAGGTCTGGAGATTCTAGGGGGAGGGGCCGGAGCCCTGGGCAACAGTTATTTTTTGTCTGAGACAGTAGTACTTAAATATTTTAATAACTGGTACAGTGGTATTGGTGATTATCAGTTGAAATATCATCTCTGTTTTAACTAAAACTTATAGTCTCAGAATTTAACCCCGACTGTTAGCCTGTAGCATGACAGGCTTTTACTGGGCAGCATGGAGGAGGATGGGATTAGCGAGGCTGCCTTGGGGGCCCAGCCACGAGAGGCCAAGCTGTGTCCGAGCTCTGGCCAGCGACTCTGGAAGAGCTGCCCCATCTCCAAGAAAGCAAAGGGATCTCCCCACCCCAGGCAGGCGCGGCAGAGCAGCAACTCACAGCAGGCGTGCGGGGGGCAGCCCCTTGGGGTGAGTGTGGGGGAGAAAGGGTCATCCTCACGAGCACGGGCATCTCGTCGTCCGACATCGAGCTGGCTGGCTTGTCTCTGGCGGAGGGCACGGCAACGACGCTGTTGGCGAACCCCTGTGAGCTGGGCTTGGGCGGGAGAAGCTTGACAGGGACAGACACGGGCATGACCACAGGCGTGAGGCTTTCTGCCTCGGGAGGGAGCTGCGGTGGTGGCGGAGGCGGAGGCGGCAGTGGCTGCTGGGGCTGAGGCGGCAGGGCCTTCTCTCCTTCCTCCTACACAGACAATAAAGGCTTTGATCCCGGGCTGCAGAGCAGCTCTCACGAGGGGGAACGCACTTTGCTTTTCCTGAAAGGCTCCAGGACACCAGGCATGGGTGCTACAGAACCACTGCAGGGTGCCTTCCTTCCTGCAACCCTGAGTCCCTCCGGCCAGTGATGTCAGCTGGCAGCGGACAGGGATGTGTACGCTATTTTCTACATTGAAAAAACCTTGACCATGTATTACTTGTATATTAAAAGGATTTTGTCGTTGCTTTTAAAGGACATGGACTTTAATCAGCCCCCACCCCAACATTTTTTTTAAGTATGCTTTTGGATTTTGTGTAGGACCTTTAAATTCTATGGGCCTCAGTTTACTCATCTGACAAACAGATATAGGCATTCCATCCTAAATTTATTCAGGTTAGGAAACCACTTTGAAAATGTAATGCATGCTAATTTTCAAAAGTGGAGACAAAGCTCTTTTATTTGGCATGGTCAAGAGATGGGAGTTACCTGGGCAATCAAAAGCTTTGGTTAACAGAGAATTAACCCTATAGACTTTAATTAAGATTAACAATATTCAAAGGATTTTGAGAAAATTCTTTGAAGTTAATGTAACTCTGAAACTACATGGCAGTGGTATACTAGTCTATCCTTCCTGGATAATCCAGAGCGTATCTAAGGATGCTAGAGTCCAATACTAGTTCACTGGTGAACAGAAAATTCTGACTGGGAGCCTGACAGTTACATTAGCTTTTCCTGTATATTGATCACTGATTTTGAAGGCCAAGGATCCTGGTCTTCAGTGCTTCAAGCAGAAGTTAAAAGCAATATTGCAGCTGCATGTCTTCTCCCAGATGGTGGAGAGGGGGAAGGCTGGGATCCCTCAAAAGGGTTTCTAGCCTCTCTTTTTATGACCCTTGTTCCTAAAGCCAGTGGCAGTGGGATTAGTTGACTTGGTTGGCTTCCAGGGCCAGAGCTTTAGCGTTCCCATTAGGGGAGGACTGTACTTCCCTAGGTGCCCTCCTGGGGCTCGCATCGCTCTCTATTTGGACGGGCAGCAAAGCAAAGCAAGCAGCACGTGGCCTGGAAAGGGTGGAGGAGGGCTCTCTGCTAACCTGTTTGAGGCTGGGGGAGGCCCTCATTCCCCCATGGGACCGCATGTGGCCATTCAGGGCGGGCAGGCTCTTGAACTCTTTCAGGCAGATGGAGCACGTCAACTTATTCTTGGCATCAAACTGCTCCCCAAATGCTCCTTTTGGTTGGCTACTGCTCAACAGAGAGGACACACACGTTGAGGAAGGGAAAAAGATTTATCAGCAAGATCTCGCACCCCACAACTGGCATGTGCCATTCATCCAGTGCTCCCACATCCACATTTCCTCCCGATACCCTTTAAAGAACCGAGCTCTATGCACCATGTGAAAAATTGAGGCTCAGAGTGAGAAAGGGCTTGCCCCAAATCAGGCAAGAGTTGAACAAAACATGCTCCTTCACGCCAGGCCTTCAGGCTGGGTTCTTCCCACCTATGGCTTACTATGCTCCCAGGGTCAGCTTGGCGCGCCTCCTCCAGAAGCCGTCCCTTAGAGAACTTCATCTAAGTCCTCTGGCGTTCAGCCTCCATGCTCCACATTTCGGCAGTGTATCAGCTTCTAGCCAAATCTTTAATTATTCCCCATGCCCAAGAGGGAAGGAAGCAAAGCTGCACTGCTGTATTCTCAAAGCCTGGCTCTCACATGTTGCCGAGGAGGCACTCAAGCTCTAGCCACTGACAGTCAGTGCCAGTATTGCTACTTATTTGATGAGTAACCTTAAGCTCTCTGAGCCTAATTTTCTATTATTATTATTATTAATAATAAGAACTAACACTGACTGAGTGCTTACTATGTACCAGGCACACAGCCAGCATACTCTCCCTCGCTGGGTTACTGTACTACACATAATACTAGTGCCTTAGCACACAGTAAATGCTCAAACACAATAGCTGCTATTAATTCTTCCTATAAACTTCTTTGAAGAACTGACTTTGAACTTAGACTGAACTGTGAGCGACAACCCAGGCAAAACTCCTAGTCACCCCAAACACCAACAAGCTGCCACCATCCATCCTACCTTGACTCAGGGGACCTTGGCTGGGCTCTGCCATCAGGTAGCTGCATCTAATTTTGAGCCAGGTGGAGACACCAAGAGAAAGAAGAAAGAGAAAAAAAGTGGGTTTCTGGAGAGAGACATCCTTGAGCAGTGGTAACATGAGAGCCTGCACTTAGAGAACACTTCCACTCTGCCTCCCCCTGGCCCCACCTGTGCCCACTCACTCCCTTGCTCTGCCACACCCTGAGACCTCTCTCCCTTTTTAATTGCTCCAGGACCAGGGGACCAAGGCTCCATTCTTTGAGCTGCCACTAGCCACAAGCCCACCGGGATGTGTTTCTCCCCCCACCCCCATTCCTTCCGGCTCTCCCAATCCACCCGCTTTGTGCACAGACAGGCTCCATTCCCATGAGAGTTGGAGGACACAGCACCCTGCCAGGAAGCCTCCTGCCTGACTTCTTTCTCAGCCTTGGCCACACATTTTATTCTTATAGTCATAAAAGCTCTCAGTTACCAACAGGCACAAGCCCCAGATAAAACAGGGTCATGGGGAAGTTCCTCTCTGGCCTTCATCCTCCATCAGAGCCCATCAGTCTTTGCCCAGCCAGGTGCCATTTGGGATCCCCCCACCCCAGACTCTACTGTTACATGAGTGTAAGCACCTGGAATATGCCAAGGTATGAACAGTGCTGTTTTGTGATCAGATACATCTGAAACAATCAAGGGCTAATAACCATGGCCTAAGGGCTGAATCTGGCCTGCAGACATGTTTTCTTTGACTAGACTGTTTCTGAAAGTCCTGAACAAGACCAACATTAGATGGTGTATCTGCTCTTCAGTCTACCACAGTCACTACCACTCCCTATTGTCTCCCACCAGGCCACTTTGTTTATTCACTTCACCTGCCTGGATTCTGTGGGCAGCTAAGGTTTTCAACGCTACATCTGCATGCCATATCTCCAATGAGAGATTCGTGACGCCCACGAGCACATCAAAGGCCCCGGAGAAGCCCTGCAGCACAGCAACCTATTTCACTTTAGGGAACCACGAATTTACTTTCCCCAGCAATACCCATTAGACATTTTGTGGAACTGCTGCTCTGAGCAATATACTTTGAGAAAGGCCGTCATTTATGGTCTCCCTTCCAAAGGGGGAACGATTACAAAGAGTGAGACACCCTCACTCTAAGGCCTTGATCATTACTGGTGAAGCGTTTAGGTCATCTCCTTAGAGAGATTATAAGTTCCAGGGGCAAATGACTGAGACAAAATTGATTTTGAATCCCAAGTGCCTGGCATAGACAGTGCCTGGCATACGCAGGTTAATGTTTGTAGAATGAATAAAGAACAGAAGGGTTGAAGGGGCTGCACAGAGGATTCGGCACCGCAGAGGCTCAGCCCCACCTGGCCCTGAAGCACACTGAGATGCCAGGAGAAAACTGTGAGGATACCTGAGGCCACATGACACTGGGAGACAGCTGCTGGTGCTGAGGTGCCACGTTGTTGAGGTGGATCCCGCCGGGGGACAGGAGTGGTCGGTGGGGAAGGGCACCGCTGACCCGGTTCAGGTCTGAGCTGGCTGGGTCTCCCATTCCTGTATCGGGAGGCCCCAGGTCCCCGTGGGAGCTCAGCAAGGCCTGGGCCTGCCTCTCGCTGGGGTAAGCCTTCGGCTGACTGTCCTCATGCTGCTGGTGCGGGGACAGGTGGCTCTGCTGGTAGAGGGAGTGGCCATAGGGCTGCTGGGGCTCCTGGTAGTAGTACTGGGGCATGGAACCCAGCTGGATCAGCTGGACAGCATGCGCCTGCTCTGGGGTATACTGGTGGGGGTCCCTGTGATAAGAAGGGGACTGCAGGTGCATCTGCTGTTGCTGCTGCTCCTGCAAGTGCTGCATCATGGGTTGGGACTGATAATACTGAGGTATCTGCACTGATCCCTGCCGCTGCTGCAACTGCTGCGGCTGTTGCTGCTGCTGCGTCTGCGGTGGGCGAATCTGTTGCTGCTGCTGCTGTATTTCTTGCATGGAGACACGCTGCTGCCCAGCCTGCTGCTGCTGTGAGTAATACTGGTGCTGCTGCATCTGCTGCATGTGCTGTGATAGCATCTGAGGGGCCTGCAGTGGCTGTCCTGCCTGCATTGGCATCTGAGCCAGTGGCTGCTGGTAGTCATAATACAGGTGCCCCTGGGTAGGGTGCTGCCCGACCTGAAGAGCTGGTTTGGACAGCCCACCAGTGAAACCAGGGTGTGCCTGCTGGGGCACCTGCTGGTAGCGGGGAGGTATGGCCGGTGCTGAGGGCTCCATGGGCTTCTGAGACAGCAGCTGGCGGAGGGCACTGTCAGGGGCCCCATCCATCACTGCCGACTGGGCATGCAGCACCTGGGCCATATTGTTGACGTGAATTCGTAGGTTTTGGTTGGCAAACACCTGGGTGAAAGAGTCTAGCTTGTGCAGGACACCACTGGTGAGCTTCTGAGTCCGGATCTCGCTGGCCTGGGAGTAGGTGTATTGGTAGCCGTCGGTGGGCTCAGCCTGGGCCGGCGCCCCCCACATCATATTTGAGTTGGCCAGGTTGCCACGTAGCTGGACGTGGTTTCCGGGGCCAGAATGGCTTCCCCACCCTCCCTGCCTTGAGGTATCCACTTGGCCAAGGTTTTTGGAGCCGACAGGCAAGCCCAGACCATCCCGCGCATCCTGTGGGAAGTGGGGGGAGATTGGCGAGGCCTGAGGGGCATCCATCCCGCCCCCGGTGACTGTATTCCCATAGTTGTGGTTCAGGCCGCCGTGGATGCCAAGTGGGGGCTGTTGGTAGAAGAGGTTCTCACTGCTGTGGGCCACGTGGTTGGTCTTGTACAGCTGCTGATCCCCCATGGTGTCTGCCTCGGTTGTGAATGTCCAGCCAGAAAACCATAAAAAATTGTAAATGAAACAAACCAAAAAGGACTGAAACCCTGAGAAGCGGAGAGGAAGCAGCCACACTACTCCACGGCTGACATGTCTGTGAACGTGGCTGGAGCCAGGTGTTCCTGTCGGCCTGCACCACTCATGTGCAGAGTGGGGGGCTTTACATCCTCACCCAGGCTGAGGGATGGACCAAACACCACCTTGGGGAGGAGCTGCCGCTCACACCTGCAAGACAAGATGCAAAGGACAGGAGAGAATTTATTTGGATGTCTCCCGATGAGCAATTATACCTCCCATGTCAAGTTATAAAAATGAATACAAAGCAGGAGACCGAAATAGAAATTCCCAGTTCCATACGCTCTACGCCCTTTACACTTGATCCGGCAGATCCTGACCCTCATGTGAGATGTAAACTCTTTACTTTCAAGCCATTGCTCAATAGTTCATTCGTTCATTGATTTGCTAATTCATTGTTTTGCCCACTGATTAATCCATCCATTCTTCTGGGACACCGCTATTGAAAGAACAGCACTATTCTAGGACGTGTGGGGGATATGAAGAAGTTTAAAACATTCATTAATCATTTTACCTGTCCCACAAATATTTATTAGACAGCTACCGAATGTAAGGCACAATGCTAGAAATGATTAAGACATGGAGCCTGCTCCTGAGGAGCTTAGAGTTAGAAAAGGTGATGGGTCACAGGTAACTACAAGAGAGGGGAAAGAGACACATGTAATAAGAAGGTGAAAATTAGGAGATATGGGAACTCAGAGACTGGAGAGCTGATTTCCAGCAGAACAGAATGGGAGAAGGTTTCAAGGAGGAGAACTGCACGTCAGTTCGCCTGCCAGACTCACATGGCTACCTGCCTCCTCATGGTCCTGATAGGGAATGGAGCTGTGCACAGGTGCAGCAACCTGGCCAGAAGCCCAGGACGTGGCCTGGCACACGAAAACAGCTGGGGCCAGATTCTCTCTCTAAGAAATGGGAACTCAAAAATTTGGAGAGACTGGGTTAGAAGTCCATACGGGTTCTTTAGTGGGCTTCAAACTGGGAAATGTGAACTCCCCTGGTGTGGCAGTTTGATATTACTTATGAATTACGAAAGAGATATTATGTTTGTAAACTGGTGTGTTCCTCTGGACATGATACCCTTTGATTGTATTAGATTCAGCTGAGATGCCTTTGATTAAATTACATTAAGATTAGGGCTTTGATTCGATCAAGTCATTAGGGCATGCAGGGTTGATTCCTCCACCCCCTTGGTGGGCTATATAAAGGGATAATCAACAAGAAGGCAGGAGAAGTAGATACACAGAGAAGATTCACAGAAGATCCTGCAGCCCCAGGAAGAGAGGTAAGCCTGATAGTTTATGACTGACCTTGTGAAGAGAGCAGAACAGCTGAGCCCTGAAAGAAACGAGCCCTGGGGAGAGAGACAAGCCTTATGCCAGCCTACAGATGAGATAGGAAGAAGCTGGGACCACGGAGCCTTAAGAGGAAAGAGGAAGGCTGAACCCTTGCAAATGTTGCCCGCCATCTTGCACCAACACATGGCAACAGACTTTGGGTTAGCAAGAACCTCTTATGGTACCTTGAGTTGGACTCTTTAGGGCCTTGTGACTGTAAGCTTCTACCCCAAATAATACCTGTTACAGTTGGGCAGTTTGATGTAATTATGAATTCCAAAAATATAACTGGATCATGCTTGTAAACTGATCTGTTAATCTGGGCATGATTAAGTTATGATTAGGGCGTTGACTGGGCCATGTCAGTAGGGCATTGAGCCCCACCCCTTGGTGGGTGGGGAATCAAATATAAAAGGCAAGGCAAAGGACAGAGAGCAAGCAGTCTTTTGAGAAGCAGTTTTGATGTTGGAAAGAAGGCCCCAGGAGAAGAGAAGCGAGCCGTTTGCCTGATCGCCTACAGCTGACCTTGTGGAGGAAACAGGAGCTAAGCCCGGAGAGAAATGCAGCCCCGGGAAAAGAGGAGCCCAAGAAGCCTGAACCCTGGCAAACGCCGGCAGCTGTCTTGCTCTAACACGTGGCAATGGACTGTGGTGAAGGGAAGAAACTTAACGCTTTATGGCCTGGTATCTGTGGACTTCTACCCCAAATAAATGCCCTTTATAAAGACCAACCCATTTTTGGTATTTCACATTAGCACTCCCTTTAGCTGACTAATACAATACCCTTTATAAAAGTCAACAGAGTTCCGATACTTTGCATCAGCACCCCTTTGGCTGACTAATACACCTGGAATTACACGAGGACTTTTCAAAGACTATACATGTACCCAAAGTTTTAAAAGAATCAAATTCCAGATCCTCAACTGCCACAAAACTCTTTTCTAGAACTGACTGGCGTTAAAGGAGTAGGCTATCCCTTTCCACCTCTTGCCCATCCCATCCCAAACCTTAACAGGGTTCACTCCCCAGGGAGAAAAACCTCCCGGCCACCAAACAGAAGGACATTTAGAAAACCGAGAAAGTGAGCAACTCTGAAAAATGAGTTACAAATCCTTTCTCAAGTCGGGTGGTTTCCAATTCTTTTTTATTAGGAAAGCCCAACAGAAATAATAAAAATACAATTTTTGATGAGCGATCCCTGTATGATTCTTGGTATATAGTCCAGAAACAGATCCAAGAATGAGTGACCCTGCTTTAACAAAACTTGTATTCCCAGCTAGCAGTTCATGTGAATGAGGGTTTTCAGTGCTTACATCTGTATAAATGGAAAACGGAAACACAACCGATGCTGATCCTTGTCTCATGCTCACAGCAAATAATATTCTTCCAGGGATAAATAAACAAATTGAAGAAATAATTCAGCACCAGCAATATTCAATTTCTGGGCACCTGGGTGATAACTGTATGGGTGTGCTCACTCTGTGATAACTCAAGCTGTACACTTAAAACCTAGTCATATATGGGTATGTCAATAAGTTGTAAGTCAATAAAAAAGGTTATTTTAAAAAGTCATCCAGCACTATTCATTAAGTGATGCATTTTCAATACAATTTTACTTTTCATGTTTATTAATTACTTATCCAAATTAGTATTACATCAATTGTATACATTAATCATTATAATGATAAACCAGAAGAAAAATTTAATACTTAGAGCTTTATGATTTCAGGAAATTGAAAAAATAATTATATATAAAATTGTTGCAGAGCAGTATGATAGGGTAACAAATGAGAGGGTTTATGCATACAATTATATTACATATATGACATTAGGATAAAATTCCATGGGGAGATTGAAATAAAAATCTGCATTTTATCAAGACCCCCAAGAGATCAGTGTGCACCTGCTACATCCAGTAAATATGGCCATATGGGAAGAGACTCTTCATCCAAACGTTCTCCTGCCCTTCAGGGCTTTAGGACGCAGTCTGGGGAGACACCCCCATTTCCTCTGCCGGTCTCACCCCTCACCGGTATCCTGCTGAGTCCCAGTGATCTTCTGAGCTGATCAGCTGCCTACTCCACATCACCATGTTCAAAGGTGCCTTAATATCCCCCACAAAATGGATGCTCTTCCAAAGCCCTTTGCTACTCCGTCTCCTTTAACCAATCACCATATCCCATCAATATACTTTCTAAATATTTCTTAACTCCATCCATTTTTCACTCTCTTCACTGCTACCTCCCTGATCCAAGACACCTATTCTAATAGCCTCCCCGCTGGTCCCCCTGCTTCCACTCTTGACCATTTTCTAGACAGCAACAGCAGAATGAGCTTTTCAAAATGTAACTGATTGTATCACCCCAAGGCTTAAAATCCTTTGATGGAATCAAAGAGATTTGGAGCCATATGTACCCCAGAAAAACATCTTCTTAAACTTAACCCATTCCTGTGGGTGTGAACCCATTGAAGTAGGACCTTTTGAGGAGTTTACTTCAGTTAATGTATGTCCCAGCTCAGTCAGGATGGGTCTTAATCCTATTACTGGAGTGCTTTAAAAGTGAAATGAGAGTCAGATATATATAGAAAAAGCCACAGGGAAATTCAATGGAATTCGGAAGAGAACAGAGAGGTCAGGAGAGGCCACCATTTGCATTGCCATGTAAGAGAGCAGCCAAGAATCACCAACACCAACAGCCAGCCCCAGAACATGAGTCTTCAGGAAGAAAGCACTGCCTGGATGATGCCTTGATTTGGACTTCAATTTAGCCTCATAACTGTGAACTAATAAATTTCCATTGTTTAAGCCGATCCACTGCTTGGTATTTGCTTGAGCAGCCCAAGCAACTGAAACAGCATCCTATTACTCTTAGGTTAAAATTCAAAATCCCAAACAAGGCTGATAGAGCTTTGCATAGTCTGTATCCAGCTTCACACTATATCTTTTTTCTCCTTGCTCTCTACTCCTTCCCCATCTCAGTCCTTGAACCTACCTTGCTGCCTTCCATCACAGGACCTTTGCACATGCCATTGCTACCATTTGGAGGGTTCTTCCCCTCCCAATCCTCTCTTAATCTAGCCAAGTCCTGGGCATCCTTCAGATCTCAGCTCAAACTACACCTGCTCAGAAAGCCTACCCTGACTTCAATCCCCAAGTCTGCATCAGGCTCCTTTTTTAATGTGCTCTCATAAAATCACATTCTTTCCTTTGGACCTCTGGTCTCTCTTTGTTTGTAATTGTACTTCCACCACTGCAATTATTTCATCAATGTATCTTTCTCTATTTGAGCAGAAAACACGTCTGTTTTTGCCTATCATTCTGTCCCAATGCCTGCCATAATGCCCAGCGCACTGTATGTCCTCAACAGGGATTTGGTGAGAAAGGGCAATATTTGTTGAGTGAATGAATGAATGAATGAATGAGAGAAAGTCAGATAACAATGACCAAGTATTCCAATGAGTTGCTATTGGAAAAAGACATTCAGTATTGGCCAAAGCAGACGGTAAAGTTCTCATGAAAAATAGTCATAGTTCATCTTGGCCTTGATGGACAAATAGGTCTTAAAGAACTGCAGAAACAAATGCACATATATGCATATGTATTTATATATAATTTTACAAAAAAAAAAAGAAGTTCAGAGCACCAGGAAGGGTATTCTGTAAAAAGGAACAGTGTAAACAAAAGCATGGAGTCAGGAGCAACCATGACAGATGCAGGGGTCCAATGCTGGGACACCAAGTCCTTCTTGGAAACTTGCCAACTTTTGTAAGGTAGGGACAAACTGTGGTGGGCCTTGACATGACACCCAACAGAACTGTCCTGTGGGAATTAGGCCTGGTGATTTCAGAACGCCCTGCCTAGCTTAAACCTCTCCACTTGACCCTTCCTCAAAAGCCTTGCACAAAGTCACCTCCTCAGGAGAATCACTCAGACTCTGACCACGATGTGATTTCATGTCCCTCCACCATTCCCCATGGATGGAATGGAAGCCTGATCATTTAACTTCTGTTGACATGTTTGCTTTAAGTGGTTCCAACTGCATTCTCACCTAGAGGAATCTATTCTTTATTCATTAATATTTTTCAGTACTGGGAATGTAATTTATTTATAAACACTGAACACTACAATATCAGAGATGGGTTCTCAAGGTGTGGTTCCCAGGCTAGCAGAATCAGCATCAACTGGGAACTTGTTATAAATGCAGGTGAAGAAACTGAGGCCCAGGGATGTAACTCCGGGCCTAGAACAGTGCCTGGCTCACAGTAGGCCATCAAGAACCAACTGTGTGTGGGGGGGGTGGGCGGATGTGGCTCAAATGGTTGGGTGTCCATCTCCCATATGGAGGGACCTGGGTTTGATCCCCGGGACCTCCCAGTAAAATAAACAAATATAGAAGGTGCGTGGGTGTGCTGTCAGGCCCCGCTGAGCCACGCAGCAAGATGATGACGTAACAGGAGAGTGACACAAAGGGAGAACCAAGATGAGACGTGCCAAAAAACCAGGAACTAAGGTGGCGCAGGTGGCAGGATACCTCTGTTCCCCATCAGAGGTTGCCAGGATCGAATCCCGGTGAAGACAGGAGGAGAAGGATGAGAAGAGAGGGCAGGAAAGAGACGCAGAGAAATGCCCACTGAATGGACACAAAAACAGCAAAAATGGGGGGGGGTGGTTAAAAATGGATGAAAGTAAAATCAATCAATCAATCAATTTTTTTTTTTTTAAAAAGAACCAACTGTGGGAAGCGGATGTGGCTCAAGCAGTTGGGTGCCTGCCTACCAAATGGGACGTCTGGGTTTGGTTCTCAGTGCCTCCTAAAGAAGATAAGCAAGACAGCGAGCTGATGCGATGGGCTGGCGCGGTGCACTGGTGCAACAAGATGACACAACGAAGAGATACAACAAGGAAACACAATGAGAGACACAACAAGTGGAAAGTAGAGTGGCTCTAGCCAATGGGCGCCTCCCTTCCACATGCGAGGTCTCGGGTTCAGTTCCCAGTGCCCCCTAAAACGAAGTTGAGTACACAATGAATGGACACAGAGAGTAGACAACAAGCGCAAACGAGGATGGGGGGAGAAATAAAGTAAATCTTAAAAAAAAAGAACCAATTCTTCTCCTAAAAAAAAAAAAGGGGAAAAAAAAAGGGAGTGAGTGTAGTTCAGTGGTTGAGCGCCTGCTTCCCATGTACGAGGTCCCAGGTTCAATCCTGAGTACCTCCTAAAAAAAAAATCATTTGTTGAATAAAAGAGAGGGAAAATGACTTCCCTAAGGCAACATAGGAAGGTAATGGCAAAACCATGTGCTGTTGATTTTATATTAAATTTATAGATTTTTTGAATAGGTACTATACTTGCACTGTTCAAAATTCAAAAGGTAAAAAAGGATATAAAAACAAGTAAAAGTTATCCCAAATATATGCTTGACAATAAAGTGAAAAAATTAGATCAAATTTTGAAGAAAAAGTTTTACCTAAAGAATCTCCCTCCAGCCTCTGTCTCCAGCCACCCAGCACCCCCTCCGGGGACAATCAGTCAGGTTCTGGCATCTCCCATAGACATCTAAGCTCATACAAGAATACTTACTTATACACAGCATCCCATCCCCACTTCTGCCCCTTTTACACAGACAGTAACATGCTAGGCCCTCAATTCAACATCTTGCCAAAAGGTTATTTCAAACCCTGGAAATTGATCTTAGTGGATTACTCAGCCTTACAGAACTGTTCTAATACCTACTCAGGATTCAAGCCTTCATTACTTTTCTAATAAGGTAACTGTTTTGCTCATTTTGTACAACATTTCCTATTGGGTAATTGGTACCAGGAGCTTTTCTATTCATGAACTAATTAACGAAACTACTACTTTCACATTTTTTTGGTCAATTCCTTAGAACAAGACTAGGATTCCAGAGTGGGCTCAACAAATAAGTGGGTATCACTTAGATTCCCAATAAATGCTCTCTGAACTGAAATGTTGAACCAGGCAAATGAGACCTAGAGCCGGTCACTTCACCTCCCAGGTTTCTACGGCATCTGATAGTGACTGAGGGATGGAATTTACTATTTTCTGTTGAGGCCACAATGCCCAAAAGTACCAGATCCCTGAAGCACTGTAGATAATAAGGTCCCGCAGAGACTTCTCGTGCAGGGGTTGGCACACCTTCTCTGTAAAGGGCCAGATAGTAAATACTTTAAGCTTTGCAGGCCATACAGTCTGTCACAACTCTGTGGTCGTATAAAAGAAGCCACAGACAAAATGGAAACAAATGGGCGTGGCCATGTTCCAACACAACTTTATTTACCGACAAGGAAATTTGAATTTAATATAATTTTCACACGTCAACAAGTATTGTTCTTCTTTTGATTTTTCTTCAATCACTTAAAAAAATGTGAAAACTTAGCTCCCAGGCCATACAAAGGCTGGATTTGGCCTGATGGCCACAGTTTGCTGACCTCTATACTAGGGCATCAATGTCTCTCTCTCCTCATTGCCTACTCCAGGAGACAGGGGCATAGTCTGTGAGGATGTCTGTCAGAAAGGGCCAACCTTTGAACCAGAGAGAGAGAGGAAGTTGACTTTGGCCAAGTTCTCTGCAGAACTTGTTTGCTTACAATTCAGAAGGGGTAACACCCTGCTCCTGCCAGACCACCGACGCTTGTTTGAGGAAGAAACACCAGAAAGATTTTCCTTTTTCCGATATCAGGCTGTGATTTAGAGACTGTATACACAATTCCTAAAGTGACTGGGCTTATATTTTAGTGAAGCCTTCCTCTCAGGTCTGGTGAAGTGGCTGGCTTACCTCAGATTCCTCCGGAAGTTTTCTTACTCCACCCCATGCCCATCCCCCAAAGGAGGCAGGAGCCAAAGGTGGTTCTCCAAGAGCTACGCTCAGGGTTCAAAAGACCTTTATAGCAATACTGTTGTTTTAACTGCTTTCTGATTTTTATTTAGTCGTCTAAATAAAGCCAATGGGTTTGTATAATTCAGTAACCTGATTACTGTAGACGTGTCCTGCCAAAGATGGTGATTAGCGCCTAAATCTCCCTCAGCCTAGAGTGACTGGCTCCTCTTATTACTTTGGGGCCCCACTGCTCCCTGTCCTGGGTTTCATGCTGACTCTCATATGGGAGGAGTTTTCAAGCCCTCTTTCGGCAGCAAAGACGATTTATTTCTCGTCTTCCACTCTTACCCTGTGGCATCTACCATTCCCTCCAAGCCCTTGAATGATTAAAAAGCCTGAATCACAGCCTGGAAACCTGCAAAATAGAGGACTTGGACTTCGCTTCCTACAGACAAGTTTCCACCAGGAAATGGGAGATTGGAGCGATTTCATTTTCTGGTCCTTGATGCCATTTTGTTCTTTCTTCTGGGCTAGCAACAGTTCTTTACAGTGGAATTTAACACCATCTTTCCCTGTCTCTGCTGTATACCATTTCTTTTCTCCCTATCTACCTAGCATGGAGCAGGGTGGGTGCTGAGACAATAGAGAGAGAAGTGGGGGCCACAGAAGCCTAGGATTTTCCTGGAGCAGGCAGCTGTGGTCTAAGTGGGCCTTGCTGTTATATTCCTGAGTACATTTTTTCAAACCATCCTTCTTTGCAAATGGCTAGGATTGCATAGAGAAATTAGGAGTATGGGGACAGAGTATATAAATATAGTATTATAAGAGGGGCACTGGACTAGCAAATAGGAGCCCTGTGCTTTGGATTCCACTGATTCCCTGAGTGACCCTGGGCAAGTCATTTGCCCTTTCTGGAACTCAGCCATGTTTTTATATCTCCAGGTAACTGAAGTACAGATTTTCTAGAGGGAGCTTGAGTAAAATCAATTAAGTCTTGATCCAGTTGACAAAGATGGTGGTGTAAGGCACTCTCGGGTGCCATTCCCCCATAGAATCTTTGAACAACTAGCAAAACTGGCAAAGCCATCTTCCTCAAAATTTGAGAAAACAGTTAAAGGGTTGCAATAACTGGGTGAGCACTGAATCAAGAAAATGCAGCTTCAAAAACAGTAGGAGAGGGAAGCAGATGTGGCTCAAGTGATTGGGCTCCCATCTACCATATAGGAGGTCCAGAGTTTGATTCCCGGGGCCTCCTGGTGAAAAGCAAGCTGGCCCATGTGGAGTGCTGGCCCATGCAGAGTGCTGACCCGCACAGGAGTTCTGGCCCACAGGGAGAGCTGGCGCAGCAAGATGATGCAACAAATAGAGACACAGAAGAGAGACAATAAGAGATGCAGCAGACCAGGGAACTGAGGTGGCCCAAGAGATTGAGCACCTCTCTCCACTCTGGAAGGTCCCAGGATTGGTTCCTAGTGCTGCCTAAAGAGAAGACAAGCAGACACAGAAAAACACACAGAGAGCAGACAGCAAGTACAAAACAATGAGGGGAGAGAGAAATAAATAAATAAATAAAAACAAAAAAAAACAAAAAACAGGCAGAGATGCTCATGGCACCCTTGATAGCCCCTCCTCCATCCCCAGCCCCTTCCCTGGTGTGGTGTGGAGCCAGTCTGTGCTCCCATTGTGGGCTCCTGTTCCTGAGGGAACAGAGTAACCCCTATGAGCATACTGGGCTGCCAATATGTAGGTGCCAATCTATTGGGTAGCAGCCTCCAAGACTGAACCAAGAAATTCAACTCTGGCTCTCTCTCCCAGAACTTGCCCTGGAGGCAGACCACAAAAGCAGTGTAAGAAGAAATTAAGTCAAAGCAGCCCGGGGCAAATGGTTACTTGTTTTTAGAGCACTCTGGATAGGGGAGGGGAGAAAGTTTCATAGGGAGAGGGGCAATGGAATGCCTATAAACATGGGAATTCTTAAGGCCCAAGTAAGCAGGCTCAAAAAAAATGGAAAGGACCTTCATTGGGTTTGTGCCTCGGGGCTGATCTTCTTGACAGGACAGCTAAACTCTGAAGGAGAGCACCAACTTTGCAGAGCCAATTTGCAAAGACTGTGAAAGGTGTTTTTTGCTTTGCTTTGTTTTTGTTAGCTTCTGACACTCAAGGAAATCTCTGTCATATCACTAGCTGGAAACAAACTTAAGGAACAGGCAGCTCAGGAACTAAATCCCAGAGATAACACATTAAATTATTTAAATGTACAGTGTGCAAAAAAAGATTACAAGACAAACAGAGTAACAGGAAGTGATGGCCCATCCAAAGGAACAATATGAAAATCCAGAAACCATCAATGAAGAGGACCAGACTTTGGACATACCAGACTTTGTTTAAAAAACGATCCTCAATATGCTCAAGGAGATAAAGGAAAATACAGAGAAAGAACTGAAAGATACCAGAAAAATGATGAATGAACAATATGACAATCTCAATAAAGAGCATAAATTTAAAAAGGAATGAAACATATACTGGAATTGAAGACCACAATAAATGATATGAAAAATTCCCTAGAGGTTTTCAACATCAGATAAGAGGTTGCAGAAGAAAGAACCAACAAACTTGAACTCAAAGACAAGATGATCAAAATTATTCAGGCTGAGGAGCAGAAAGAAAAAAGAATGAATAAAAGTGAGCAGAGCCTAAGAGGCCTGTGGGACATCATCAAGCGTATTAATATACACATTATGGGAGTCCCAGAAGAGAAAGAGAGAAAGGGGCAGAAGGAATAGTCAAAGAAATAATGATGTAGTCAAACTGCCAAAAGCCAAGAACAAGGAGAGAGTTCTGAAAACTGTGTGAGAGAAACGACATGTTATGTACAAGGGAGTCTCAATTAAGTGTCAATTTCTCATCAGAAACCACAGAGGCAAGAAGGCAGTGGGACAAAATATTTAAAGGGCTAAAAGAAAACAATTGGCAATCAATTATTTTATATCAGAGAGACTCTTTCAAAAATAAAGGAGAGATGAAGACTTTCCCAGTTAAAAGCTGAGGGAGTGTGTCACCACTAGACCTGCCCACAAGCAATGCTAAAGAGAACTTTTTCAGACTGTAAGGAAAAGACCTGAAACAGTGGATCAAAGTGGCATAAAGAAATAAAGACCTTCAGAAAAGGTAACTGTACAGGTAATTATAAATGCCAGCATGATTGTGTTTTTTTGGTATGTAACCAAAAAATACTTGGTATGGCAAAAATCAACTGACTTTTGACAAGGGCGCCAAGTCCACTTAATGAGGGAAGAATGGTCTCTTCAACAAACGGTGCTGGGAAAACTGGATCTCCATATGGCAAAAGAATGAAGTTTTACCCCTACCTCACACCATATACAAAAACTAACTCTAAATGGATCAAAGACCTAAATACATGAACCAAAACTATAAAAGTCCTAGAAGAAAACATAGGGAAGGAAGCATTTTCAGGATGCTGTTAGGCAATGGTTTCTTAGACTTTATACCAAAAGCATGAGTAACAAAAGAAAAACCAGATAAATGAGACTTCATCAAAATTAAAAACTTTTGTGCATCAAAGGACTTTGTCATGAAGGTAAAAAGGCAACCTACTGGGAAGCGGGTGTGGCTCAATGGATAGAGCCCCCATTTACC
>JAQZBX010005850.1:0-54997 GCA_029593785.1 Cabassous unicinctus
ATTTGTATTTATCTTTTATTTTTATTTTAAATAACAGCTTTATTGCTCTATGATTTAAATACCATAAAATTAAGCCCCTTAAAGTATACAATTCAGTGGTTTTCAGTATACTCAAAATTGTGTAACCATCAATAGAATCAATTTTAATCAAATCTATTTTATTAATACATATTAGTAAAGCATAAATCCATTCAAAGTGTAAAATCAATGGTATTCAGTACAATCACATATTTGTGCATTAATCACTTCAATCAATCTTAAAGCACTTTCATTATTCTTATAATAATAATAATAAAAAACAAGCAAACAAACAAACTCAGCACCTCTGAATCTCTCTCTGTTTTGCCTGCCATACAGAGTTGCTATTCTTTTTTCTTTTCTCTAGTATATTTGTATTTATATTTCATAAAACCAGTCTTATATATGCAATATCACCCATATTCGTGTTTTACATGAGGTTTTACTATCTTATACAGTCTCATGTATAACTGGTGTTTGTAATTAGCAGAGCTATTATATGTGTATGACAGTGGTTGAAAGGGAAAGTCTAAGGTCATGTATATTACTAGAATGAAAGCTGAAAACTGTAACATGGGACTGCATTTTTGATATATGTATTTTGGGAAAAACTAGTTTAAATTATTTAAGAAAGAAGTTAGATTATATAAATAGTCTTTTAAGAATATCATAGGATGCACATTTCTTTGCATTTTGACCTTTTAAATTTTCATTTAAAGACAATCTATATATTTCTTCCTCAGGAGTGTTATTAAGCAACAGGAAAGGAGCTTACAAAGAACTAGGTTTATTTTTAAACATTTGATGTGAGCTTCTGAGCAACGAATGTCATAGGGCAGAAAGTGATTACACTGAAGAACTTTGCACTTCAAGCAGCTGTCACTACTATAGTTATTTAATTTTCATTTGGAAAGACAATGTGAGACCTTTGGATTTTTGACAATATCTAAGTGAGGTTGATTGGGGATTATAGCTTTATTAAGTTTGGGAAAGCTGCATACTGTCAGCCAATAAGAAGCAAGGTATTTTCTGCAATTGATTTTTTCTTTTAAATTACTCTTATAAAACTGTGAAAATCCACTTCAGAATACAAACAGTTTTTTTCACATCATCAGAGGAAAGCCAATACTCCAGGAAGCATCTTACTTAGTGGCATTCATAGATAATACTTATCTGGAATACTCCTTTATCCAAATAATCACGTTTATTTACTCAAAAAAATCTATGAAAATGCAAAATGATACAAACCTTAAAAAAAACAGGGAAATTAAAAATTTTAAATAATTTGGGGGATATATATTTACAGACCAGAGATTTTTTTGTAATTTATTAGTAATTGCAAGACCTATGTCTTCAAAAATATATTTAGCACAGCATTCCCTTCATTCATTCAATGAGTATTTTTTATGAGACCCCCCACAATGTCTAAGCCTTCCCTAGAGACTGGGGATATGGTAATGGCAAAACAAGGTCCCTTATTTCACGGAGAAAATAGTCTACTGGGTAAGAAATCAACAACAAAGAAGCAAATAAGTCTCTCAAATCTCTCTCAGTCTCACTTCAGCAGGAGACCATTGGAAAGGTATTAGTGCCATTAATTAATTAATTAATTAATTAAATATCACTCTAACTTCCTTGTAGAGAACAAATTGTGGAAAGACAAAAGTAGAATGTAAATCTAGGATTTTTTTGGAGGTGGAGTTGGTTGGACTTGATGTTAGATTGGTGAGAGGGTGGAAATCAGGGAGAGCAGGATGGTTTTCAGGTTTTTGGTTTATCAACTGGGTGGAGGACAGTATCTTGAAATGAGATACTGGAACTAGTAGGAGAAGCAAGCTTGAGTGGCAAACTTAAAAGTTCTATTTGGAAATGTGTAAAACTAGTTAGACAACAAGAGGAGTATGAAGTTGAATATATGGGTTTGGGAATTAAAACATAAATAGTGCTTGAAAATATATTTTAGAGTATTTGAAAGGGCTTCAGCCAAAGCCTACAATTTTATTTATTAATCAAAACATTGATTATCCATTGTATGCCGTTGAAATTAGAAAGATGGCTTATTTTTCCAAAATCAGGGTGTCATTAAGTTTCTCCTAAAAAGTAAATAGAAATAAACACTAGATATCTAGAGAGCTGGGTCCGTGTCTTACTCATTTTTAAATACTCAAGGTTTGCAAACAAACAAACAAAAAACAACAAAAAAGCAGGTACTAAAGAAACATTGAACCAAATGTAAATAATATATCTTTTCTAAATATAAT
This sequence comes from Cabassous unicinctus, assembly GCA_029593785.1. NCBI lineage: Eukaryota > Metazoa > Chordata > Mammalia > Cingulata > Chlamyphoridae > Cabassous > Cabassous unicinctus. Next base: position 2,280 of record JAQZBX010005850.1, read on the forward strand.
ATTTCTCATTTTGTATATTTTCTGATGCAATTGTTAAAGGATATTGCATTATTAATCACCAGCAAAATTATTGTAATCTATCATCAGCCTTTTTGAATGCCTTTTTCTCCCTGTTTTCTATTGCTTCTTTGTTATAGTCTTATTTTTTATTTTTATGTGACTTACTGCTTGTTGATAAAATCGGGAAATATATTTTTTTCACTTAGTATCTGTTAATGGTCTCTGAATTATTTACTCATTTATGTAGTCCAAGCTTTCCAGGTCTAGTCTAGCAATTGAAAGGATAAGATTCTCAGTTGTGTATGGTGTCCTTAAAACAAACTAGATTTGGTCATTTGTTAATATATTTTATTTCACTGGTAAACCACCTGAGAACAATTTATGGATACTTCTGGGAAAGACAGTGCTAAGAGCTGAAGCAGCTCACTCTTTCTCAGTTCCAAGAATCTTATTGAAAATGTCAATGGAAGAAAAAAAAGGGGGGAATTACAAAGGAAGTAAAAAATGGATATTGACTTCATGTCAAAAAAAGTAATGTGTGCTTGTGTGTGTTTATACACACACACACACACACACACACACATACACATATATATTTAACTTGATGAAACCAAATTATCAAAAGCCCTTGAGGCCTGAAATTTTAGTCTTCTTTCTGTGAAAAGGCAGTATATTCAGTCATGAAGAGATAGTTTCTTGTGGATTCATTTATACAGGTAACTTAGAGGGGTGAAGATTGGAAGTAAGAGTTGGTTGAAGATCTCTCAGGGGAGACATAACTTTTGGATGCCTTGCTGCTAAAGTATTGAAGCTCACCCAAAACAGTGGGGAGACCAAAGATAATGTGTTTGTGTGTGTGTGTACATTCACATGTTGGGGGTTTAATCATGGAATGCTTTGGGTCAGAATAACTGCCTAACAGAAATCCAGACATGGAGATGTGGATGAGATTCTTCCCTTGGCACATTTACAGTAGGAGTAAAACTGAACTTACTTCTGGATCTGACTCCTGCCATCACCATCTCTTGCCTCCTGGAGATTAAGTCTCAAGATTGGAAATTTACCATGGGGTCATATGGTTTACCTTTTAAATTAAAAATACATCTATGTTTAAATTCATATATTCAGTAACATAAAGGTTGCTACCACTCACATATAAATAAATGCATGGGCACACAGATACAAACAAGTAGAGATAATAACCCAACATTAATAAAGGTAAACTTTTTAAAATTTTTCAGATATTAAATTTTTAAGATATAACTACATACAGATATACTAAAATACTCTTTTAGTCCTATTCTCTCTTCTTACCAGAGGAAATCAAACCACTAACATGAATTTCACAACATGTTTTTTATTCATGTTCTAAAAGTAATATTTAGTGTTTTGGGTTTAGAATTTCACTCAGGTACCAGCACACACTATGCATCCTTCTTCATTGCTTTTTAAATTTTTTGAGATATGAATATTTAGTTATATATCTAGATTAATATTTAATTACTTCTGAGATTATAGACTGTAAATATTCCATGTTTTATTTATCCATTTCACTGTAAATGGGTAGTTTGGGATTTTATAATTTTTCCTTATATTAAAGGTCATACATAACCTGAACCACTCTTGTTTCTCTGATCACGTTGGCTACAATTCCCCCATTTGCTCACTTTGTTCCAGCTATATTGGCCTCCTTGAAGTTTCTCAAAAATATGATGACAGATGGTTGCTTTAAGTCATTAAGTTTCAGTATGTGGAAGTAAATAACCAACAAAATGTTTTTTAAAAATAACATTTTTTTACATTGGCACATTAGCTTTAGTTGCTCTTGTAAATAGACTCTTTAATTATATGTTATTGTTGGTACATAGATACACTACTGATCCTTTTATGTTAGTCTTGTATCAGGTAATCTGGTTAAATTTTCTTTTTATTTCAAATCAATTGTGTTTCTTCTTGGATTTTCTGTGTAAATGTGTAGGGAAGTATGTCGAAGTTTAAAAGTCAGAATCATTGGGGCTTGATGACTGATTTTGTGTTAAGACGAGAGGAGCACAAGGAGTCAGATACTACAGCCAATCTTGGACATATATACTTAAGCAGATTATTTTGCCATTTGTTGAAAAAGAAGACATTGAATTCAGATTGGAACACAATGAAATTCAGATGTGGAGAGGCCAAGTAGGATGTTGGATTTATGTTTTCAGTGATCAGAAGACAGGTTTCAATTGCTCCTGTAAAAGACTGAAAGTGGAATTTCATCCAATACCCTGATAATAAAGTTATTTAGAAAATATTTTGGCATAGATGGTTAGTGAATTGGAGCATTGTCAAGTTATATTCAATTTAAAGAATATGTATATTTCTATGGCTATTATATAATTTTGTTACAGCAAACATGTTTGAGTCATATGCAGTTTTTTATTGATACTATTTTTGGTTAGAGAAGTAGGTTTACAGAAATATCATGCATAAAATATATGAAATACAAAGTGCGCAAATACCACCCTATTATTAACACATTGCATTAGTGAAGTACTTTGTTATAATTCATGAAATAACATTTTTATGATTGTACTATTAGAGAATAAGTTGTTTGGGAGAGCTTGATGATAACATAATCCAAAATTTTTACTTGCCATATGATTCCACTTTATAATATCTCCAGTTTTTGATAATTTAGCCCAGTTGAAATTTCTACACATATATACAGGTTGCTATCACTTAAGCACATTTCATTTTCAGGCCCCTTTAATGACTAAATTATTATATTGAGATGAAGTTTTCTTTGCCTACATTCAATATAAGTTGATCTTGTGAAGTTAAACAGGGCAAACACAAAATCTCAACTAAATTCTAGTTCATCTGATATCAGAGACAGCTATCAAAAATATCTATTAAATTGTGTTTTTTCCAGTCTAAACACATAGTTTTAATATATATCACTGTTTCTGAACTTAACTATCCTAGCCACTCTCCTAGAATCTCCAATATTGTGATGCCATAGGCTAATTATTATGGTAGGTATACTTTGACCAGGATCACATAACTGTAATAATGTATCCTAAGAGACATTATTTTATTTAATAGTTGTATCACACTGGTATTCTTACAGAACAACATTTAAAAATTGCTTTTTCTAAGATCACCAATAATTTTCATGTTACCAAAACCAAAGGAATTTTTAAGACCTTTACTTATTTGACCTTTCAGCATCATTTGACAGTGCTCATTCATGCCACATCAAAAATCTCCTTTACCATAACTAATATTACACTAAGGCTTTTAACTGGTCTCTCTTCACCTATTATTGCACAAAACATTTTCCACCTTGCAGCCAGAATGTTCCTTTAATTGCTCATCTAAAAGTCTGATGTTGGTGATTCTGGTCACAAGGATCTCCAGTGCGTCTGTGTTTAAAGCAGAGATTCAGAGACTCAGGATCCTTGCATTTTGTGGCTCCACCATTCTCTTGGACCCCATAGACAAAAACATTAACAGAAAACAAAGAGTGAGAATGAGAGACCATGTATGGGAGATTTTTATAAGTTTGACCTATAAAATTCTATGTGAATCCCATTGATTAGAACTCAGTGACATCATCATACCAATTGTGATGGTTAGGCTAATGTGCCAGCTTGGCCAGGTAATGGTGCCCAGTTCTCTGGCCAATCAAACACTGGGCTAATTGTAATATAAAGGCATTTTATGGCTTTTAGTCATCAGTGACTTGATTGCATATATGGTTGATCACATGAACAATCAACTGAGGAAATTGCCTTCAGCAATGAGTGATGTCTTATCCAATCAGTTGAAGACCTTTAAAGGAGAAGTGATTTCTGCGTTCAGAGAGAGAATTCCCATCTCTACCTCAGATAGCCAGTGTCTCCTGGGGAACTCATCAAGGACCTTCATCGGAGCCCCTGGCTTGGAGCTTGCCCTATGGAATTTAGACTCATGCATGCCCATGGTCATGTAGGACAATTTTATAAAAGTTCATACTACTGACAGACATGTCCTGTTGCTTCTGTTTCCCTAGAGAACACTGACTAATACACCAAATTACAGAAAAGGCTGGAAAATAAAATCTAATGATGTGCTCAGGAGGAAGAGGCTAAAGATTTTGTGATAATTATAAGCACCTCTACTACAGATCACTTTACTGCTCATGAACAATGGATTTTTATCTAACTCACATACTTAAAACACACTCATTCCCTCCCTAAAGTGAGATCATACAATGTATTTCTAGTCACAATATCCAGTGCAAAGGTGAGGATTTTGAGATGATGAACCATTCTTTCTATCAGAATCATATGGCTCATCCAGGTCCAGGAATCTATGCACAACAAAAGATAGTTTTTCAACCTCCAACATATTAACTCATTATTCAACACTGAATCATGGAAAATATAGCACTAATAATTACTTCCACATGAAATGGGAAGAATGGGAGACATCCTGATGGGCAGAACTTATTATTATCTCTTACTCTGAATGTGGGGAAATGTTTTGATTAGGTAGTTAGTATCATATCTGAGAAGAACATTTTCCAAAATTTTCTGGATAGTAGATTCCCTCTTTGGGGAGGTTTTTCCTTGTCTCCATTGCTAGATGACTAGTGGGTGTTGAGAAAATATATTCTTGGGGTGAAGAGATTTTGCACATTGCCTCCTAATGATTGACTTTTAAGGTTTCACACGATGGCTTAAAGCTTTAAGGCGGCTTTTTGACATTAAAATTCTCCTAGAAACTTAGTTGGTGTCCAATCACTTTCCTTCCAGTCAGTTCCACATATCAGTAATTATGTCGTCCAATGATGTCTTTCCTAAACATAATTCTCAAGCCTAATTTCATTTCTTGGCTTCCATTCTCACTTGTTACCATTTTTTAAATTAATTAATTAAATAAATAATATCTTGAGGTTGCCTGAAATAATTGGCTTTGTTGTGAAGGTGAAACTCACATTATGGTATTTATTGTATGGTTGGGCCAATTAGTTTAATGAGAAGTCTTACCTGACTTTTGCCATGAAAGACTTTTCTGGTCTTTTCCTTCACTGTCAAGGTTCCGAAGCAATTATATTTTCCAACTCTGCAAGGTTTGCACTTATTGGAATGTCCCCTTTCCCTTTCTTCTATGCTTGAAATTAGTCAATTCTTGTTTGAGTGCATCTTTTTTTTGTAACATCTTTGTCAATGCAACCAGTGCTATTCAGTAAACAATATAATTCTGACTCTTTCTATTTACCATAGTGCTACAGACTTTGTTGACACATTATTCTGCCTTCTAAGTTACTGCAGGTGACTGCTTTACCAAAATTTTCCATAGAATAATAGAACTTTCCATTCTTCTAGCCTGCCAATGCTATGAGTGTAGCCAATGATGCTACATATATTAAATTTTATTTTATTTTTATAGTATGTGTTCCCCCAATAATTATACCAAATGCCATATCAGTAAGGATTCAGTTAGTAAAACAGAAAGGGATTTAATTAAGGGAATTATGCAATTAAACAGGTCTCTAAAATTAAAGTCAGGGAAGACAGCATATAAGTAATCTACTAGATTTTATAGAACCAGGAAGTTGCAGGAAACACTGAAATCTGTTAGCAATGATAATAGTTTTACCTCCAAAATCAAAATGGGTGAGGTGAAGGAAAATCTACAAGGCCACTGTGAAATCACACCCTCTGACAGTCCACATATCTGCAAACAAAAGATAAATAATAATGATTTCTATTTCTCTTCCACCTTTCAAAATTTAACCAGTTGTTTCTCAGTGGTAGATCTAGTTCATACTCTGGCCTCAGGGATTCTGGGAAATATAATGCCCAGACATCCAGGCCCTGATATCCAGGAAAACATATGGTAAGGGGAAATGGTGCTAAGTTGACAACAGTCTGTTTCAGTTGGTGATACATTCTGAAATCTTAAACCTGTTCTTAATATGTTTTCAGGTCTTCCTCAGCAGACTTCTCGTGCTCACACTGTTCCTCAATTACTTATCCTCAGCCATTCAGTATTTCTTACCTGAAACATGCCATGTTCTCTCTCAAGTCCATATTTTGCACATATTTTTTTTCCAGAAATATTCTCTCTTATTCATTCTCTCATTTGCCAGCTAACTCCTACTAATTCTTCACACCTTACCATAAGCATCTCTTCCTGCATCTATTTTTTGAATCCCTAATATAGCTTAAATGATATTGTTATTCTCCATTTAATCACATTCTTTAAATTTCCTAATTCTTAATGTGTATCACAATTATTAAATTATGATCTATCTCCATAAAGTTATGGATTATATTTATCTTATTTACAGCTACTTCCATAACAAAATTCTCTTGTTTGTTAAATCAGCTTATTTTAAATGTATTTAACTGTAATGTACATAGATTATTGTGAAAAATATTTTCAAATGCTTTGCTTAAATGTATCATTACATATTTTTCATCTTTCAAAAGGAAGATGTGACATTAGTCTAGTTATGACTTTCAGGTAATATTTGTTTGATAAAAAGTAACATAGAATCAATTATACTATACAAAAGTTATTGCATTTTAGTATGTATTCTTCAGCAAGGAATGAGTTATTGAATCAGATTTAGTAAACATTCATTGAATGTGTACCAAGGTAAGTTACCACTACTAGCTGCTATAGAAAAGGCAAAGATGAGTACAAAATCTACCTTTTTCAAGGAATTCAGATTTAATTTGTAAATGCATGGAAGAGGTGCAAATAACAAAAATATACATACACAAAGATCTACAATATTGAACATCCTTCGGCATTACTGTTTTATCCAGTTATCATTCAGAATACATTTTGTAAGAGGCTTATTATGGCAGACACATTATGTTGGGGTCTACATGTTTTGTATGAACATTCTTTTTATGGATGCAACAATAGGCAGTTAAACCTGTCACTAATAATTTTCAGACTAATTTCTTTTTTTTGTGAGTTAAATGCCACAGAATGTAGGACTATCAATAAATCATTTGGTGAAATGCATACACATATTCAGAGACTTTTTGTGAAGAAATCATTGACCCTATTCAAAGGCCCATTACAGTAAAAAATACGGGGACATTTTTTCAGACAAGAATATAATTAATTTTCCTAAACTTTCACAAAAGAATGTGTGTTTTTTCATGCCATATAGCAGCTAACCAAATAGTGAAGCCCACCTTTAATTAACAAAACAAATATTGGGAATTCAGCACCCCTAATTTGACAGCCATGCAGTTCTTGCCCAAGGCTTATTTGAGACATCCAAATATTTGAAAGAAGCTGTCTTTTGGACAGGTTAATTATCTCTTCCTCCAGATTTTCTAAGCTTTATCTGTTTTAAGTAAGGTTTTCTGGAAGCAACATACTTGAACTTCATTATCTCAGCGCCCCACAAAAAGGTCTTCATTGAATTAACTTTTAATGTTATACTTGTAGTTTTTATAGCTGAACAATGTTCATGTTTTTCATAAAATGTGTGAAGACATCATCCATTATGTCTTTCAATGTCCCTATGATAGGAAACCACATGTTAAAGTTTCCCTTCAGTTTTGAACCAAGAAAATGTTTGTGTCTGAAGACAACCTTGGGAGAACCACATTTTTCCTTTTTGCCTTGGCTGCCAAGATGAACAGACATAAATTCAGTGTTTATCTGCAGTCATTGACTCATCACAGGTGCCTGATAATAGCAATTCTTCTGTTCCCTTAAAGTGCTTTTTTTCCTTGGCTGTCCCTGGAAGGAATGTTTAACAGAAATGCTTTACACTGAATTGAAGCTTTTTCAAATTAAACAAAGTGGTTTAGGAAAAAACCCACTAAATATAAATATTAATCAAATCAGATGATTACTCAATCCCACAATCCAATATATAATACATTATTATTAGTAAAGGCTTACCTTAACATTTATAAAACAAAGGCAGTTACTTCATTTTATGTGTTGTCTTCATTATGACAAGGGAAAACAATGCATGTGAGATAGTGTACTAGACAGCTTTTCCAGTTCTCATTTTCTTTCCTTTAAGGAAAATATTAATTCATTCAGATTCCTTTATATGTCAATCATCCATTAAAATTATATTTTGAGCACTTATATTGCACTAGTTAGTGTACTTTATACTGATTATAATGTGAATATTAGTGTTGCCTCCAGGGAGATAGAAAATATAATGAAAAATATTCACTTGGATGAGAATTATTAGGCTTCAGTTTTATACTGGTTAAATAAACCAAAATTTTCTAAAAAAATAATTCTGAATCAAATGGTAATTGGATGAAAACATATTATTCTAGTAATGGCTAGAAACTAAGTATGCAAAATCTTGGAAGGTTAACCTATAACATTACATTCTTATAAAATAATAATTGTGCTATATCAGCCAAAATCCTATCTGCACAACTGTGTGGGACTTTGACTATCCATAATGAATCATATAGGAGTTTACATAGATTCCCATAAGAAAATTTTTTCACATTTTAAAAACCATTAGAATCTTGATCATTTAAAAAATAATAAGAGACTCCATGGAATTCATCATTTAAAATGAGCAAATCTTTAAAAAGAGAAATGTAATTATTGATGTATTGTGCTGACTTAAAATATCAGGAAATATTATTTAATTACTGGTTATACTTTTGCTAAAAGCAGGAATTAATTTAGAGTGTAAGGTGACTTTTTTTTTTAAAGTTTTTCCATTTTGCTTTGACAGCAAATAGAGTAGTTAACACCACAGGATATGACAAGCCAGATTATTATATCAATTTCTGTTCTTTCCTGGAGTAGTATAACACATAAGAATTAAGTGTTTTTTAACTTTTTAAATTGAAGTTTATCGTTCATACATGAACACACATAAATAATAAGTGTATAGTAAAAGTTGTGAACTTACAAAACAAACATGCATATCATCATACAGCGCTCTCAGAAATTATCCCACCAGCAACACCTTGCATCGTTGTGAAACAATAGTGACAAACTATGAAAAAGCATCATTAAAATATCACTACTAACTACAGCCAATATCTTACATTTGGTGTATTTTTTTCCCCAACCCACCCAGTTATTAACATCTTATTTTAGTATTATATACTTTTTATAGTTCATGAAAGAATGTTCTCATATTTTTTCTCTTAACCACAGTCCATTTTCCACCTCAGGATTTATTGTGTTATACAGTCCCATGCTGTGTACAGTCCATTCAAAGTGTACATTCAATGGCTCTTATATTCATCATAGAGTTGTGCTGTCATTACCTCTGTCAATTTTAAAATGTTTTCATTACTCCAAAAGGAAAAATCTCAACCCCCTTATACTCTGCTTTTCTTGTCCTTTAGAATTGATATAATATCAGAATTGCTAGGGGGTAGGGGCAAGAAGGCGGCAGAGTAATGAGCTCCAAGAGTCAACTCATCCTACAAGACAGTTAGTAATCACCCAGAGCTATCTAAAGCACCAGTTTGGGGGCCCCAGGAGACTAGAAGAGCATCCTGCACCATCCTTGAAAGAATAGAAGGAGGAGACTGCCCACCTGCAGTGAGGATTCATGAATAAAGCACTCCATGCCACAAAGGCTGGTGCCCATCCTCCACTGGCAGTGCAAGCCACCTCGGGAGCTGTTCCATGGCTGGAGTTGGAAGCTCCATTTCCCAAAAACAAGGGAGGAAGAGATGGTTGTGCAATGACTTCAGCTACTGATTAGTAAATTCAGCTGGCTAAAATATAAGTAATACTTAAAGAAGGTAAACTTTGCATCAGTCCAAGTTGGAAAGAGGCCAGTAGTCACCATTTTAACTCCACCCCCAACGTGAGGGGAAGCAGGGCTGATTATAAATCATAGTAAAGGTAGGGACCAGCTTCTTTCCACTCAGACTGGATTGTGGCTCTAGCTTAAGCTCCAGTCCCACCTCCAGCAGAGAAGAAACTGGGGGACAAGCACCAACTTCTCCAGGTAACTGCAAGCACTTTCAGCCTGCACAGACTTGACTGTTGGGTGCCTGTGGCTCCATCCCAAGCCACATTAAGATAGGAGAGGAGCTGTGTTTCCTCAGACTCTCTGGGCAACCGTAAGTACTTTTGTCCCACATGGACTGGTCTATTGGGTGCCTATGTTTCCATCCCCACATCTTAAAGGGCAGAAGGGACAGTACTCCCTCAGCCACTCAGGGCAATTGCAGGTACTTTTGGCTTGCTCACAAGATTAGATCACTGGGCACAGCAGAAGGTCCATCCACACCCCTAGCAGGGGAAGAGGGAGGCTGATGCTATGTCAGTCAACCTGGGTACCTGCAGTCAGTATTGACCTGCAAGGCTTAGTTTTCTGTCTACTCCTGCAGCTACATTCCTGCCCCAGGCTTGGGATGAAAGGGCATGAAGCTTCAAGAAACTACAGATGGTCTTGGCCTTCATGGCCTGGAAAATATTACACACAGCTGCAGCTCCATCTCTACCCCTGGTACAGGAGAAAGTTGAAAGAAGTTTAATTGGTTCCTGGGGCAAGGTGGGCAGCATCAGCCTCCAGAACTTACAGTACCAACTACATCCTACTACACAACCAGCAAAGGAGAAAAAGCAAGAAAGCCCTAAACTTAAGAGAGAAACTGTGTCCAGAATAAATACATCTAGTAAGCCAGATGCCAAGACACCAATACAAATTTACAATCCATACTAAGAAACACAAAGATATGGCCCAGTCAAAGGAACAAAATAAGCCTCCAGATGGCATAAAGGCTTTGAGACAACTAATCATAGATGTTAAAACAAATCTCCTTCATAAATTCAAAGAAATGGCTACAGAGATAAAGAATATTAAGAAGGCACTGGTTGAGCACAAAGAAGAATTTGAAAGCATACATAGAAAAAAGCATATTTTATGGGAATGAAAGGCATGATAAATGAAATAAAAAATGAACTGGAGGCATATAACAGTAGATTTGAAGAGGGAGAAGAAAGGATCAATATGCATGAAGACATGGTCCCCAAAACTGAGCATACAAAAGAACAGATGAAGAAAAGAATGGAAAATTTTGAACAAGGTCTTAGGTAACTAAATGATGACAAGAGATATGCAAACATACATATCATGGGTGTCCCAGAAGATGAAGAGAAGGGAAAAGGTACAGAAAGAATATTTGAAGAAATAATAGCTGAAAATTTCCCAAACCTATTGAAGGACATAAATATCCATGTCCAAGAAGAGCAATGTACTCCCATCTGAATTAATCCAAATAGACCTACTCTGAGACACTTAATAATCAGCATATCAAATATCAAAGACAAAGGGAATTCCGAGAGCAACAAGAGAAATGAGATGCATCACCTACAAGGGATACCCAAGAAGATTAAGTGCTGATTTCTCATCAGAAATCAGATAGACAAGAAGGTAGTGATATGATATGTTTAAGATACTGCAAGAGAAAAACTGCTAGCCAAGAATTTTATATTCAGCAAAATTGTCTTTCAATAATGAGGGTGAGTTTAGAATATTCACAAGTAGACAGAAACTGAGAGAGTTTGTAGCTAAGAGACAACTTGGCAGGAAATACTAAAGGTGGTGCTATAACCTGAAAAGAAAAGATAAGAGAGAGAGGCTTGGAAGAAAGTCTAGAAATGAAGATTTTATCAGTAAAAGTAACTAAAAGTATAAAAAGATTTGTGAAAATTAAACAAGACCGATAAAACCCAAATGTCAAAATGGGTGAAGTAAGACTTCCTTTATAGTAATAACATTGAATGTTAATGGATTCAACTCCCAAATCAAAAGACATAGACTAGTGGAATGGATAAGAAAATATGGACCATCTATATGCTGTCTACAAGAGATTCACCTTAAACCCAAGGATACCAATAGATTGAAAATGAAAGGCTGGAAAAAGATATACCATGCATGCAATAACCAAAAAAAGCTGGAGTATACTTATATTGGATGAAGTAGACTTTTAAAAAAACTGTTATTAGAGATGAAGAAGGACATTATATATTAATAAAAGGGGCAATTCATCCAGAAGAAATAACTATCTTAAATGTATATACACCTAACCAGGATGCCCCAAACTACATGAGGCAAACATTGGCAAAACTGAAGAGAGAAATAGATGTCTCTACTGTAAAAGTTGGAGATTTCAAATATACCACTCTCAGCATTGGATAGAAAATCTGGGCAGAGGATCAATAAGGAAACAGAGAGCATGAATAATATGATAAATGGACTACACCTAATAGACATATACAAAACATTGCACCCCAAATGTTTTCTGCTGTTCAAAAAACAGCAAGATATAAATTCTTCTCAAGTGTCCATGAATCTTTCTCCAGGGTAGACAATATGTTGGGTCACAAAGCAGATGTCAATAAATTCAACAATATCAAAATTATATAAAGCACTTTCTTTGATCACAATGGAAGAAAGCTGGATATCAACAACACGTGGAAAAAAGGGAAAATTTGCAAATATATGGAGATTAAACAACACAGTCTTAAATAATCAGTGGGTCAAAGAAGAAATTTCAAAAGAAATCAACAAGGGAAGCCAATGTATCTCAAGCAGTTGGGTGTCTACCTACCACATGGGAGGCCCTGGGTTCAGTTCCCAGTGCCTTTTAAAGAAGACAAGCAAGATATTGAGCTGATGTGATGGGCTGATGTGGCAAGCTGATGCAACAAGATGACACAATGAAATGATGCAATGAGGAGACAAAACGAGAGACACAACAAGCAGGGAGCGAATATAGCTCAAGTGATTGGGCACCCTCCACAAGGGAGGTCCTAGTTTCGGTCCCCAGGGCCTCCTAAAAAGAAGACGAGCAGACAAAGAGAGCACACAACAAACAGACACAGAAAGTAGAGCACAAACAATGAGAGGGGGGGAGAAAGAATTAAAAATAAATCTCTAAAAATAAATAAATAAATACATATCTGAAGATTAATGAAAATGAGAACAAAGCATATCAGAATCCGTGGGATGCAGCAAAGGCAGTGTTGAGAGGGAATTTATACTTGTGGCAATGACAACTTAAACCAACATCTTTATTAATAATAATTAGAAATTCTGGAGAAAATATTTTTAGGAAACATTTTTTTTTTTTGATGATTATAGAACTAACTAAGTAATGAGCATTTCAAAGCCTTTCAAGATGTTGAAGAAGAAGAAATCTCAGAAGAGTGAGCCTGGATTTGGGCACCCTTTATTTCCTAGAGGGCTGTCAAGCCTGAAGAGGTGGCTGAGGAGCTGAATTGAGTTTTCAATGGACACTTAGGGCCAGGTTGAAAAAAATGATGAATTCAGAACCTGCCAAAGAAGGGCTGTGGTAAGACTTCAGGCTTTATGTTGAGATCCTGAAAGACTACAACCTAGGAGTAAGAGTGAAATAAACAGGACATGTAAATGAATCTTTAAATCCCTGGTGGGAATAAGCTGATTTCAATTGCTAATGCCCTATCCACTGTCTGAAACACACAAAATACTTGACGGTGTTAAGGATTGACTCAAGTACCCCACAAAAGACATGTTCAAGTCTTAACCTGCATTCCTGTAGGTGTGAAGTTATTTATAAATAAGACCTTTGAAGATATTATTGTTAATTAGGGTGTGGACTAATTTGTGAATAAGATTTTTGAAGATAAGTCCAAGTGAATTAAGTGGACCCTATTCCATTTTACTGAAGGCTTTAAAAAGAGAAAAAATTTGGGCAAAGTTAGTCAGAAGAAGCCAGAAGCAAGAAGTCAGAGAAAATCTCAAGAGGAGACCAAGGAGAAACCTCACTAAAGATTGTGGAAACCAGCACCAGAATGCTGTAGACTCTGGGAGAAAGCAAGGCCTGTTGAGACATTGATTTTGGATCTATTGCTTCAAATATTCCTGTTCTTTATGCTAACTCAATGTGTGCTATTTGTCATAGAAGCCCTGACAAGTTAGGACACTTTCTGTTACTAGGGTGTTTCTATTACAAATACTTAAAAATTAGGAACTGGCTTTGGAAGTGAGTAATGGGGAGATGCTCGAAGAATTTTGAGGCATTTCATAGAAAAAGCCTCAATTTCATTTAGAGGATACTGTTGGTAGATGTGGTGGGTTGGAGCTGTGTATACTCCAGAGAAACATGATCTTCAACTTAATCCATTACTGTGGCTGTGAACACATTGTAAGTAAGGGCATCTTTTGAGGTTACTTCAGTTAAGATGTGTCCCACCTCAATCAGGATGTGTCTTAATTCTACTAATGGAGTGTTTTATAAGCATAATGAAATTCAGACAGAGAGAGAGAAAGCCACAGAGGGAGCAGCCAGAAGCTGAGCATCAACAGAACCTGGAAAAGAAAGGAGAGAACAGGAGACACTGCTATGTGCTTTGCCATGTGACAAGCCAAGACCAAGGATTGCCAGCAGCCAGCCACAATATGCCACCATCTTTGGGAAGAAAGCATTGCCTTGATGGTATCTTTATTTGGACTTTTTCCTAACCTCAAAACCTTGAGCCATTAAATTCCATTGTTTAAGCCATTGAATGTTATTTGCTTGAGCAACCAAGAAAACTAAGTCAGTAGCGATATGGATATTAAAGGTATTTCTGGTAAGGGCTCAGAAAGAATGAAAAAGAGAATTTCTACTATTTTAGGAAATACATATATCATCATAAATAAAATTTTGGTGGAACCATGGGCATTAAAGGTACTTCTGATGAGGTCTTAGAAGGAAATGATGAATGTGTGATTTGAAAGTGGAAGAAGGATGATCCTTGTTATAAAGTAGCACAGAACTTGGCAAAATTTTGTTCTGATGTCAAAAGGAAGGAAAAATTTTTAAGGAATAAACTTGGATATATAGTTGAGATTTCCAAGAAAAATATAAAAAATGTGGTGCAGCATGGTTTCTCCCTGCTGCTTATAGTAAAATGGAAGAGAAGAGAGATAAACTGAGGACTCAACTGCTAAGCACAAAGATACCAGAAATTGATGGTTTAAGAAATTCTCAGCTTATCCAGATAACATTCTCTGAGACAAGGGCAAGAAGTAGCTCATTGGGTCCCTGTCCCCTGCCCCCCAAGCTTTGGGAGGTAATTCTCCAGAGAAAGGAGGCAATTCTTCATCCTGGCACTCAGAAAGGGTAGTCCCTATGCCTCAGCATTCGGGGAGACCTTGGGAGAACTTGACTGCCACCCCAATACTTGAAAAGGGTAATGCCTATCACCTGGTGTTTGGAACTCAGGGAGAACATGACCACTGTGCCAGTGCTTGGAGAGAGACTGCAAAACAAAACACTGAACCACAGATAATTTTCAGACCTTAGAATCTAATGGAATTTGCCCTGCTGAATTTAGAGCATAATTGGGATTCAAGGACCTCTGTTTTCCTTCCAATTTCTCACTTCTGTAAAGGGAATGCCTATCCCATGCCTCTTTTACCATTGTATTTTGGAAGCACAGAACTTATTTACTAGATTTTAGAGGTCCACAGACTGAGAGGAATTTTACACCAGGATGGACCACATATATAACTGATTTTGATGATACTTTGGACTTAAGATTGTTAGCGAAATGTCTTAAGGCTTTTGGGATGTTGGGATAAGGTGACTGTATTTTGTCTGTGGGAGAAACATAGCTTTGGGGGCCCAAGGGGAAGATAGTCAGGGATTGAATCAAGTATCCCACAAAAGTAATGTTCACATCTTAATATGCACAGCTGTGAGTGTGAACTCATTTGGAAATAGTACCCTTGAAAATGTTAGTATTAGTTAAGGTGTGGACTCATTTGTGAATAGGATCTTCCAAGATAATTTAGATATGGACAAATTGATTCAGGGTATGATTTATGAAATTCTCCTCGTAAATTTTCACACACATGTTTACTACTCAATCAAAAGTAATTAAAAAGGAAATAAAACAACAATGATTAAAAACAAATAGCAAAAGAAACAGTAGGTAATTGGATCAACCCTACTCTCCTCAATTCATGTTATAGAGTTATCAGAAGAGATTTTAACAAAATAATTAATAATAAATAAAAAATGTAGTAAATAAAAGAAAAGATTGAGCTCTTAAGTCACATACCAAAGAACCAAATTCCACAACCTAAAAGTACAGCCAACAAAACTAAAACTTAATGGATGGCAATTCTTCCCAGAAGATGGATTAAATGTACTTTTCCCTAATTCCCCCCTAAGTACAAATAAAAACCTTGTATTTTCTTTTTTCAAAAAAACAAATATAAGAAAACTCTGAAAGGTGGAGAGAAGAAGGCACACCTACTTTGAATCTTTGGACCCAAAGAATGACAAGATGATAAGTGTGGCAGTTTAAGATTATTTTTGTGAATCCCCAAAAATGAGATAGATTATGTTTGTAAACTGATCTGTTCCTCTGGGTGTGATACCCTTTGAATGTATTAAATTCAAAGGAATTAAGTTTACTTGATAAAATCAATTTAGGTTTTTTGTTTTGACAACGTCAGTAGGGCATCACTCTGGTTGAGTCCCTGCCCACTTGGTGGGCTATATAAATGGACACTCACTCAAGAAGACCATAGAAGAAGAGAGAATGCCATCATTTTTGTGCTGCCATGAAGCATAAAGGAGAAGTTTCAAACAGCTAAAGTCCCAGGAAGAGAGATGACCCATTAGCCTGATAGTTTACACCTGAAGAGAACAGAGCAGCTGAACAGCTGAGAAGGCCAGGAAAGAAAGGAGCCCCTGCCAAAGACTGATATAAGAAGTCTGGAGAGACCAGGCAGAGATCACCCGCCATCTTGCTTCAACAAGTGGCAAATTGACTTTGGTGAGAAAGCAGCCTTGAGTTGGACTCTTTAGGGTCTTGTAACTGTGAGCTTTTATCCCCCAAAAATACCCTTTATAAAAGCCAACAGATTTCTGGTACTTTGCATCAGAACCCCTTTGGCTGACTAATACAGTTAGTGCCCTGGGTTTTCTTTTTCCCTCACTATATCCCAGCCTGGTAGCTGAAGAAGCCAGCAACCTGAAAATGCCAACAGAGCTAGACAAAGAAAAGCCCAACAAAAGGCTCTTCTCTCTAGCCACAGAACCAAGAAAGGGACAGTACACCAAGACAGAAAAATTAATGATAACTACTGTACTATAACCAAACACCATAGAAAAAACTAACCCAACTCCATCTGTGGAAGCAAAGGCTGAGTGGATCTCCTGGACTTCCACCCTCCCCAATTGGTTACAAACTCCGGTCGGGTAGTGTCAGAGAAGGCCAAGTACAGAGCCTGAATTTTCATTCCCGACAAATGGCAATGAGGACTGATCACCCCCAATCTCTGGAAACCATGTGCAAACATTGGAATTCAACCCCCAACCCTCAGTAACAAGGTGCCTCATTTCCTCCCCACTGAGCTGATGTCAGACAATAACTAGTTGAGAATTAGGATTATCACCACTGTTCATCAGTAACCAGCCCACCCTCACCCCCCCAGTACCAGTAGAAATCACATGGGGTACAGAATGAGGCAGCACTCCTACTTTTCCTAAGGAGAAGACATCAGTTGAAGCTTATGAAGAGATAGATTCTCTACCCCACTCAACACTAAGAAGTAGTCTCCAACTTGGGTATCAATAGAAATTGGGGGAATTTTGCCCCTATGGAAGCAATGAAATGATGCCTACCTCTTTCTCTGCCTTAGTAGTCTGTGTCTGAGGAAGCCAGGTAAATCAGTATGTATAAATAAGATCAAGAGTCTCAAATACAATACCAAAATTTCCAGGTTTTAACAAAAATCATTTCTGGTAGAATGGAATTTGTAACCAATTAATGCATTGCCTACAAATTATATAAACAAACTATTAAAAAATAATTTTTAATGGCATCAGATAGCTGCAGGAGCAACAAGGATTAGTGAAATTAGATTCTCCGAGGGAGACAGACAGAGTGTTTAGCTGGCTTTTTGTGGTTGTTTTTTCACTGGAACCATTTGTTGAAGTTGGATGTAGACAAGGGGCTAAGAAACGGATATTTTCCTGATCAGAGAGCCACTGCTGGGGGACAGAGAAACAAGCTGAACATTTGGTGATATCACAGGTCTGGAGTTAGAAGCCTCAAAATGCTAATTTCCAGCTCAAGATATTTTCAGAAATTAAAAATTTAGCTAAAAAGCTGGTTTTTAAAAAAATATATAGCAAAGTTTATGATAGCCTTGAGGACCCATCAAGAAGGCCACTTATGAATAGCTGGTTCTCATTTGAATATCCTGGAGGCATTCACCAAAGGAATAGGAGTAAACTAGATGTAAACTATTACCCAAACTGTAAGCTTCCCTCAATTCAGCCCACAAATATCAATGTATCAAGGGTGAAACATTTCTAAAGGAATAAA
This sequence comes from Cabassous unicinctus, assembly GCA_029593785.1. Lineage (NCBI taxonomy): Eukaryota > Metazoa > Chordata > Mammalia > Cingulata > Chlamyphoridae > Cabassous > Cabassous unicinctus. Next base: position 20,610 of record JAQZBX010005850.1, read on the forward strand.
ACAAGGTTTGGGTTCCTAAGAGTTTTAACATAATGACAAGAATTCAATTATTAGGCATAATAAAAGAGGGAACGAGAGAGACAGAGAAAGAAATGAAAATAAAGATTAAGTGACCCAGATATTAGAGTTTTCCATCAAAGACTTTAAGCAACTATAATAAATAAGCCCCATAAAATAAATGAAAAATGGGAAAATAATGAAACTGGAGAGATTCACAAGAGAATTGGAATTTATTGAACGAATGAAATAGAAAATCTATAGCTGAAAAAAATGCAGTACCTGATATTAAGAAGTCAACAGATGACTTTAAGAGATTAGACCCTACAGAAAAAATATTAATGAAGTGGAAGACAAGCAATAGAAAATATTCAAAGTGAAGTAGAGAGAGCAAAAACCATTGAAAATACAGCAGACAGCGTAAGAGATATGTGCAACACAGCAGAAAAAGTCATAAAATATGTGTAATTGAAGGATTGTGGGAAGATTACAGAGTAGAAAGCTCCAGGCCTCAGTTCTTTCACCAGAACAACTATTAAACCGGAAGGAACTCTGTGAATCAACTATTTTGAAACTCAGGAATCTGGTCAAATGCTGTGCATTATTCATGGAAGAGCAGGGAGAAGAGGCTGCAAATTACAATAAATGCCAGGAAATTGCTCTTTCCATGTGGTGGTTACCATCACCCAGGCCTACTCTACTGGTAAGCAGCAGTGGAGTCTGGTTCCTAGCAAAATTGCTGGTGCCAGAAAGTGACATATAAATCTACTTCCCAAAGGTTGGGGATAGGCACAGACCGATTGCTGAACACAGTTTTTTATTAACTATGTCTGATTGCTGGGGCCCAGTCATGGTTTCAACCAGCTACAGACAAAGGCAGCAGAGGAGACTTAAACATGGTATGCTTCTTCAGAGCTGCATAGGACAGTTGAAGGGCTGCATTGGCTGAGCAGGTCAAGAAAACATAGCTTTGGAGCACATGGAAGAAATTCCTGGTGCCTTTCCTGGCCCCTCCCTTTCTTCAGGGCATTTTGGAGTTAGCTAAAATCCTTTTGTGGGTTCTAGCCTTGATGTAGCTGGGAAAGACCAACTTGGGAAAGTCCTCTCCAGTGTGTACCCCCTCCCCAGAATTTGCCCTCCAGACAAAACAGTTTGAGAGAAGGAAAGCAATAAAGAAACAATTGAGGCATATAGACTGAAGCAAAAGGGTTACCTGCTTTATGTTCAGCAGTGGAAGCATCTGCAGTTTGAGAAGATCTGTATCCTGAAATGTAAACAGAGGAACTCCTAAAGCTACTGACAAAGATGAACCCAGGACAAGACTAAGGTCCAGAAAAGACAGGGAGGACCCTGTACTTTGTATTTGCCTTGGATAGACTTTTCTGATAGGAGGGCTGACACTCAAGAAAATCCCTGTCATATCATCAGCTGGTTATAAACTCAAGAAACAAACATTTCAGGGAATAAATCCCAGAGCTAATGTTTAAAAATATTAAAATGTATAGTGTCCATCAAAGGTTAAAAGAGAAACAAAGAAACCAGAAATGATGGCCCACCAAAAGGAAGAGGATAAAAATTCAGAAAACATCAATGAAGAAGACCATACTGTGGACATACTAGACAAAGACTAAAAAATAAAAATAAAAATAAAAATAAAAAGACCTTCAATATGCTCAAGGAGGTGAAGGAAAATACAGAGAAAAAACTTAAAGATATCAGGTAGAGGTGATGGTAGCACATTATTGTGAGTGTAATTAGCAATGCTAAATTTGGATATGAATGTGGTTAAAAAGAGAAGTTTCTGTCATGTATGTCTCTAGACAGAAAACTTGAAGATGAAATATGGGACTGTATAACATAGTGACTCCTGTTGCACATGATGAATGTTCTCCCATGAACTAGATAAAAAGTATGTCACTATTATAAGTTGCCAATAATACGGGATATATGGGAAAATACACCTAGAGAAAACTATGGAATATAGTTAACAGTAATAGTTTAATATACTTTCATCAGTTGTAAAAATGATACCATAACAATGCTTGGTGTCAATAATAGGGGAGTTTAAATGGTGTTGGGTTTTTTTGTTAAGCAATGAAAATATTCTAAAATTGATTGTGTTGATGGATGCATAACTCTGTGATTATACTGAGAGCCATTGATTTTACACTTTGGATGGATTGTATAGTGTGTAAATAAAAATGCTTTAAAAAGGATATTAGGGAAAAAATGAAAGAAAATTATGAGAATCTCAATAAAGAGATAAAAATTATAAAAAGAAACCAAACAGGGAAACCAGTAAGATGGTGGCAGAGTAAAGCGCTCCTAGAGTCAGCTTGTGCTATAGAACAGATAGTAATCACCCAGAGCTATCTAAAGCACCTGTTTTGGGGCCCCAGGAGACCAGAAGAGAATCCCACAACATCCTTGAAAGAAAGGAAGGAGGAGACTGCCCATCTGCAGATGAGATTCATAAGCAGAGTACTCCATGCTGTGGAGGCCAGTGCTCATTCTCCACTGGTGGCACAAGCCACCAGGGGAGATATTCTGTGGCTGGATTTGGAAGCTCTATTACCCAAAAATGAGGGAGGAAGAGACACTGGGCACCAACTTCAGCTACTGATTAGTAAATTTGGCAGGCTAATGTATAATCCTAAGAACAGATAAAGTTTGAACATGTCCAAGTCAGAAAGAGGATGGTAGATGCCATTGTAACTCCACCCCTGGTACAAGGGGAAGCGGTGTAGACTGAAAATCACAGTGCTGGTTGAGACCAGCTTCCTTCCATCCAGGTCAGATTGCAGCTCTAGCATAAGCCCCAGCCCCACCTCCAGCAGGGAGGAAGCTAGGGGGATCTGTGCCAATCTCTCCAGGGAAAATACAGGACACACCATGGAGGCCGTGATCATCTTACTCCGGTGGCACAAGCCACCTCAGGAGCTATTCTGTGGCTGTAATTGGAAGCTCCATTTCTCAAAAGCAGGAGAGGGAGAGACGGTTGGCCACCGACTTCAGCTACTGATTAGTAAATTTGGTTGGCTAAAGTATAACCCTAAGAACAGCTAAAGTTTGAACTGTCCAAGTTGGAAAGACGCTTGTAACCACCATTTTGACTCCATCTCCAGCTTGAGGAGAAGCTGGGCTGACTGAAAATCACAGTGATGATAGGAACCAGCTTCTTTCACCCAGATGAGCCTGCAGCCTAGCCTAGGCTTCAGCCCCACCTCTAGCAAGGAGAAAGCTGGCAGACCCTACACCAGCCTCTCCGGGTAACTGCAGGTACATTCAGCTGACACTGACTGAATAGTCAGAAGTCTACCAGGGAAACTGCAGTCATTTTGGATGTGCAGAGCATAGATTGCTGCCCACACCTGCAGCTCCATCCTTGCCGCAGGCAGGGGAGAAAGTAGTGTGAAGCTTCATCAATCTCTCTGGGCAACTACAGTCTAGGCCTGCAAGACTTGGATCATTACACATGGCTGTGGTTCTGTCCTTACCCCTGGCAAAGGAAAGAGTTGGGGGAAGTTTCATTGATCCCTGGGACAATGAGGGCAGCTTGAGCCTCCATAGCTTACAACACCAACTACATCCTTGGCTCCTACTACACAACCAGCAAGGGAGAAAGGGCAAGAAAGCCCTAAACTAAAGAGAGAAACTGCACCCAGAATAAATACATGTAGTAAACCAGATGCCAAAACACCAGCAAAAAATTCCAATCCATACCAAGAAACAGGAAGACATGGCTCAGTTAAAAGAAGAAGATAAGCCTCCAGATGACATAAAGAAGTTGGGACAACTAATCATAGATGTTCAAACAAATCTCCTTAATAAATTCAAGGAGATGGCTCAAGAGATTAAGGTATTAAGAAGACAATGAATGAGTACAAAGAAGAATTTGACAGCAGATGTAAAAAACAGCAGAACTTATGGGAATGAAAGATGCAATAAGCGAAATTAAAAATACACTGGAATCATATAATAGCAGAATTGAGGAGGCAGAAGAAAAGATTGGTGAACTTGAAGAAATGGCCTCTGACAGTGAACATACAGAAGAACAGATGGAGAAAAGAATGAAAAAAATTGAACAAGATCTCAGGGAACTAAACGGCAGCAAGAGACATACAAACATACATGTCATAGGTGTCCCAGAAGGAGAAGAGATGGGAAAAGGGGCAGAAGGAATATCTGAAGAAATAATGGTAGAAATTTCCCAAACCTATTGAAGGACATGGATATCCATGTCCAAGAAGCACAACCCACTCCCATCCAAATAAATCCGAATAGACCAACTCCAAGGTACATACTAAACAGAATGTCAAATGCCAAAGACAGAGAATTCTGAGAGCAGCAAGAGATGAGCAAAGCATAACATATAAGGGATATCCAATAAGATTAAATGCCAATTTCTCATCAGAAACCATGGAGGCAAGAAGACAGTGGTATGATATATTTAAGATACTGCAAGAGAAAAACTTCCAGCCAAAAATCTTATATCCAGCAAGATTGTCTTTCAAAAATAAGGGCTAGTTTAGAATATTCACAGATAAATAGAAACTGAGAGACTTTGTAACCAAGAGACCAGCTTTGCAAGAAATGCTAAAGGGTGTGCTACATTCTAAAAAGGAAAGACAGGATAGAGAGGCTTGCAAGAGAGTCTAGAAATGAAGATTATATCAGAAAAGTAACTAAAAGTGTCAAAGGAGTGGTGAAAAGAAAATATGACAGATAAAATCCAAATATTTAAAAATAAACTGAACAGTGTAAAGCACTTGTATTCAGGAAACTACAATTCATTGTTAAAAGAAATAAAAAAAAGACCTAAATATTTGGAAGAACATTCCATGCTCATGGATTGGAAGACTAACTATCATTAAGATGTCATTTCTACTCAAATTAATATACAGACTCAATGCAATCCAGATACAAATTCCATTAGCATTTTAAAAATAAATGGAAAATATGATTATAAAGTTTATTTGAAGGGTAGGTGGTCCTGAATAGCCAGAAACATCTTAAAAAGGAAAAGCAAAGTTTGAGGATTCCTACTTCCAGACTTTAAATCATATTACCTAGCTACAGTGGTAAAAACAGTATGGTACAGGCATAAAGACAGACACATAGACCAATGGAACCAAACTGATGGTTCAAAAACAGACCCTCACATCTATGGTCAAGTGACCTTTGAACAAGTCTGTCAAACCCACCCACCTCGGGCAGAACTGTTTATTCAACAAATAGTGTTCAGGGGATTGGATATCCATAAGCGAAAACAAGGAAAGTGGACCCCTATCTCACACCATATTCAAAAATTAACTCCAAATGAATCAAAAGCCTAAATATAAAAGTAAGAACCATAAGCTTCTAGAAGAAAATGTAGGAAAATATCTTCAAGACCTCGTGGTAGGTGGTGGATTCTTAAAGGAGATAAGAGGAAGACTGAGATGGGCTACTGATGTTTAATGTATGTAGAAGTTTTAATTAACTTTATTGTGAAAATGTGAAAATATTCAGAGTTGATGGTAACACATTACAGTGAGTAGCTGCTGGTTTATCAGTGGGAATGTGGCTGGAAAGGGTAATCTAGGGATGTAAATAGCAAATGAAAGAAAGCTAGAGAACAATCTAGGGACTGAATAACACAATAAACCCAGAGGTGGATGAGAATTACGGTTGATGGTACAGATGCAAGAGTGTCCTTTGTGAACTAGAGCAAATGTACATCACTATTTTAAGGTGGTAAGAATGTGAAGAAGCTTGGGAAAAATAGAACTGGAGTGACCTATAGAGTGTGGTTAACAGTAATAATGTAATATCCATGTATCTATGCCAAGGATGTACTGTGTTGATAATGGGGGAGTATGGAAAAAGTGGTCAAATGTATACTATGGACCTGGTAATAGTTTGATGATATCATCTCATAATCTGTAACAAATGTTCTACCACGGTGTGGTGTGTTGATAGAGGGGTGTTGTGTGGGAATTCTGCACATGTGCATGATTGATTTGTAAGTTTACAACTGTCATAAAAATATATTTAACACATAATAATAGGGTGGGTTGGGGGAAAATACACCAAATGTAAGGTAAGGACTATAGTTAGTAGTAAGATTTTGACAATATTCTTTCTAGTTTTTAACAAATGTCTCACAACAATGCAAGATGTTGTTGCTGGATTGATGTATGGTACCCCTGTATGATATGCACATTTGCTTTGTAAGTTCACAAGTTTTACTATACATTTATGTTTATGTATGTTCATGTAAAAGTGATATAATAATAATAATAATAAGGTGGATTGGGGGAAAATACCCCAAATGAAAGATACTTTGGTTTGTAGTAATATTTTGAGGATGCTCTTTAATCATTCGTTAAAAATGTTTTACAACAACGCAAGGTATTGGTAGTAGGGTGAGTTATGAGAGCCCTGTATGATGTTATGCATGTTTGTTTTGTAAGTTCACAACAATTAATATACACTTATTGTTTATGTATGTTTATATATGAGTGATATACTTAAATAAATTAAAAAAAAAATTTTTATAAAGGAGCCAAACAAAACTACTGGAGTTGAAGACCAGAATAACTGTAAATGAAAAATTCCAAAGAGAGTTTCAACAGCAGATTGTAGCTGGCAGAAGAAAAATCATTATATTCAAAGATAAAGCAATTGAAACGAGTCAGGCTAGGGATCAGAAAGAAAAAATAATTATAAAAATGAAAATTGCCTAGGAGACCTCTGGGACATCGTCAAGCATACCAATATATATATTATGAGTTTCCCAGAAGGAAGTTAAAGAGAAAAAGGGGCAGAAGGAATATTCAAATGATGACAGAAAACTTCCTAAACATATCAAAAGATATGAATATGCACATTCAAGAATCCCAGAGAACACCAAAGAGGATAAATGAAGAAAAAAATGTGCCATCATATACTAATTAAACTGCAAAAGAGAAGGAGAAGAAAACGAAAATACAATATATCAAGGCTTATGGGATTCGGTGAAGGCAGTGATGAAAGGGAAATTTTTAGCTCTAAATGCTTACATTAAAAAAGAAGAAAGATTTCAAAACTGGAAGAATTAGAAAACAAAGAGCAAACTAAACCCAGATTCAATGAATCCCAATCAAAATTCCAGCAACCTTCTTTGCAGAAATGGAAAAGCCAAACATCAAACTTACATGGAAGCATAAGGGACCTTGAATAGCCAAAGCCATCTTGAAAAAGAATAAAATTGTAGGGCTCACACTTCCCAATCTTAAAATGTATTCAAAGCGACAGTAATCAAAACAGCATGGTACTGGTACAAAGACAGTCATATAGACCATTGGAATCAAATTGAGAGCTAAAAATTTAACCCTCATATACGGCCAATTGATTTTTGACAAGGCCTATTGAATATAAATAAATTCTATAACTCAACAACAAAAAGACAAACAACCCAATAAAAAAAAAAAATGGATAAAGGACTTGAATAGATATTTTCCAAAGAATAATTTCTTCAACAAATGGTGCTTGGAAAACTGGATCTCCATTTGCAAAAGAATGAAGGACGAACTCTACCTCATACCTTATACAAAAATCTACTCAAAATGGATCAGAGTCCTAAATATAAGAGCTAGAACTGTCAAACTCTTAGAAGAAAATGTAGGGAAGCATTTTCAGGACATTGTATTAGGCAGTGGTTTCTTAGATTGTATACCCAAAGCACAAGCAACAAAATTTAAAAAATGGAAAATGTGACCTCATCAAAATTAAAAATGTTTGTTCCTCAAAGGAATTTATCATGATAGTGAAAAGACAACCTACACATTGGGAGAAGATATTTGGAAACCAAATATCTGATTAGGGTTTAATATCCAAAAACAAATAAAAACTCCTACAGCTCAGCAGGAAAAAAGCAAACAACCCAATTACAAAATCGGCAAAAGACTTGAATAGACATTTCTTAAAAAAAAGACACAAAAATGGCTAAAAATCACATGAAGAAATGCCCAACATTATTAGTCATCAGAGAAATGAAAATTAAATGAGATACCATTTCACACTAAATGGCTACAATTAATAAAAACAGAAAATTACAAGTGTTGAAGAGGAGGCAGAGAAATAGGAACACTCATTCATTGCTGGTGGCAATGTAAAGTGTTACACCTCCTGTGGAAGACAATTTGGCAGTTCTTCAGAGAGAAAAGTATGGAATTACCATATCATCTGACTCAGCAATCCCATTTTTGGCATATATCCAAAAGAATTGAAAGTAGGGACTCAGATATTTGCACACCAATGTTCATAAAGGGACTTTTTACAAATACAAAAAGATGGAAGCAACCCAAACGTCTGTCAAGCGATGAACGTATAACAAAATATGGCATATACACACAATGGAACATTATTCAGCTGTAAAAAGGAATGAGGTCCTGATAATTGCCACATGAATGAACATTGAAGACATGTAGAGTAAAATAAGCCACATAAGGACAAATATTGAATGATCTCACTAATATGAAATAATTAGAATAAGCAAACTTATAGAGTCAGAATCTAGAATATAGGTTACCATGGGCAGGGAAAGGGATAGGGGATAGAGAGTTAAGACTTATAATGTACAGAGTTCTTATTTGGGACTGTGGGAATGTTTTGGTATTGGGTGATGGTGATGGTAACACAATTTTGTGAACATAATAATAGCACTTGTAATAGCACTGAAATACATATCTGAATGTGGTTTAAAGGGGAACAGTTAGGTTGTATATATGGTAAACAGAATAAAAAAATTAAAAAAATTCACAAAACTGCATAAAACAGTGGTGCATCATAAGTTAAACCATGGACTATAGTTAATAGTACAACTCTAAAAATGCGCTTCATCACTTCTAAGTAATGTCCAACACCAGGGCAAGGTGTTAATAACAGGGTAGTATATGGGAACCCTATATTTTATACATGATTTTTCTGTAAGCCCACAATTTCTCTAATAAAAAATAAATAAATAATAAATAAATACATTTATTTAATTGGATTCCCAGATGGAAAGAGAGAAAGTAAAAATAGATAAGAAGTATAATGTGAACAGATAATGGTGGAGGATAGTGTAAATTGATCACTTTTATTTACTCTTAGATTTATGAAGCTCAGAATAACCAAAGCACATTAATAGAAGAAAGCAAATTTTTTTCAGGCATATCATAGTCAAACTGCTGAGAAAAGAAAATCTTTAAAATAGCTCCTTTTAAAGAACAATTGAAAGACCTATTCCTGAGTTGTCAACAGAAACATGGAAGCCAGAAGAAAATAGAATGTCATATTTACAGTGATGCAAGAAAATAACTGCCATGTCTGAATTTAATGCCTATCGAAAATATTCCCAAAAATGAAAACATAACAATTTCTTTCTCAAACAAGGCAAATCTCTGATAATTTGTCAGTATCAAATCTTAAAATATGAAATTCAAAACTGACAAATGTATAAATAAATGTATATTGAGAGTGCACATTTTTATGCAGTAATTTATATTCATTAGACAATTTGAAAGAAAAGACATATCTAACTCTGGAGATTACAGTAACTGTATTAATTGCTATTGAATATGGTTTGGAATGCTTTTTTATTCTGACAAACTTCAAGTGAAGAAAGAAAATTATTTTTATTCATTATATAAACATAAAATGCAGACCACAAAAAAATCCAATAATTAATGTGTAATGAGAAATCAGGAATTGATTTACTGAAAGCTGATATCCCTGTAGCTCACAAAGCATTTTGCCTCTTTTCCCACAAAAATCCACTACCAAATTGTAAAAGTCCTGAAATTTAAAAACTACACCTAGCACAAAATGAATAATCATTTTTCATTTCATTTCAGAAATGAAAAATACATTTCTGAATGTATTTTTAAAGTTATAAACATGATAATTTCATTAGTGAAATTCTAATTAAGAGTAAATTGTCAGTTCATTAATCTGAGAAATGGATGAAAATTTACAAATATCAAAAAGCTTATAGAAGTGGCAGAAAGTTTGCCTTGCAAAGTGAATTGAAAATCAACCAGTGCTCAGTCTAGTAGCATTTAGCATTCCTGTCACTCATAAGCTACTGCTATATATAATATAATTATTATCAGCCTTTATCCTGGAAACAGTTAATCCATTACTTAATATGTATTTGGAATTGAGTCAAGGAAAATATCAGATAGAAAGAAGTCTTTGGTGATTTGTAGTCTTTGTAAGTAACTCATGCTTGTAAACCCAGCTGTATGATTGCCTCCATTTAATCCATCCTTTTCATTTTTAAAAAACCACCAGTTATCTTGAAGAAAAAATAAAATAAGCCTCTTTTTCAAAGATGGAAAATTGTATCTTAGTGTAGAGGTACAGAATGCACTGATGTTGATAACAAAATGGAATAAAGAAAAATTAAAGATATTTAGAGCCTGACTTTTATAAGATGCAGTCACATTCCTTTTACTGACTTTATATAAATGAACACAAAAGAAATAACATACTCAAAAAGGCAAGGAAAGGATACAGCAGGAGGGCTGAATTAGGAAGAATATGGAAAAAGGGTGGGTGGTGCTGGGCCAAAGACAGGAAAGTCAGAAGCTGGCAGGAGAGATCAGAACAAAATGAGCATATATGGAAAGAGCAGTGTGTCTTTGGCACTAGCAGGCAGTCTCTGATGCTGTATTTGGTGCTTAGGTTATGTTCAGTTAACGGTTAGTGGATTTTCAAAATCATGCGAGCATGCTAAGTTCCTACCAGGATGGATTTTTAAGAGGTGAGAAACAGATTTTCAGGCTTCTATCCCACATTTTTCCTTAAAATTCACTACACACAAATGAAAAAGGAGAGTCTGAAATATATTGCAGGGTACAAAAGTCCCATGTGGCATGGTTGTTCTCGCCAGGACCTCAGAATTGTGTTCCTCTACAAATTCTTCCTTCAGTGCCAAAGAATAAGATATAGATATGTATTGTTTTGTTTTTTTTTAATGATATCTTATGGAAAGTCAAGTCTTGTTTCTCACATTATAATAATCTGCACTGAGAATCAGGGTCATCCTTGAGTTGTGTTAAGTGTACATTCTGTCTCAAGGGCTGTCATGTTTCTATAATTGATTTTATGTGTACCAACGTACACAAAAGAAGTAACACAGTTCAAAAAGCAAGAAAGAATAAAGCAGGAGATCTGATTTGGAGCTAGGAATTACAAAGAGGAAAATGCTGTTCCACTGTTTAGAACAGGGGCTCTTAGCGAGGGGTACGTGAGCTTGAATTGAAATTCAAAAATCATTATTCTTGTGGGGACATGTTGGTGCCGGTGTGATATATTTATTAAATAATACACAGTATAGTGTAGTTTTAGTAAGGGATTCATGGTTTTCACATGACTGTCAAAGGGGTCCGTGGAACAAAAAAGGTTAAGAACCCCTGGTTTAGAACCTTGTTTGTTTCTTTTTTAATTCCCAATTAATAGTCTTAAATTCCAAACTCTTTAGCAAACCACATAAATGCCTCACAATCTGTATCATGTTTGCTTCACACCTCCTTCCCCAGAGTCTGACATCCAGACATAATAATATAAAAAGATCTAATATTTATTGGTTTCTGACTATATGCCAATAACCATTTTAAGTATAATACATATTAATTCATTTAATTTCCAGCCATGTTTTGAGATTAATATCATTATTTGCACTTTATAGATAAGTAAATTGACTAAGAGAGATATGCAATAATTTAAGATTTCCATTACTAAGAGAGATATGCAATAATTTAAGATTTCCATTACTAATAAGTGACAGAGCCAGAATAGAAACCCAGGCTCTGTGCCTTTCCCTAAGTGTGACACACTTTCTCTGACATCTGAGTTTGAATGTAAAATGTCCCTCTTACATGTTCCTATATACACCCTTGTATTATTCCTATTACTTAAGGTATTCATAGTTTATTGTTTTTGCCTAGGTTTTTGTCTTCCCACAGGGACATAGCTCTTTTTGGAACATAGGTCTTTTGTGGATATCTTGCTTATCACTGTATTCCCTGCATCAAAAATAATGCTTTGTCAATATTTGGAGCTTAACAATGTTTGCTAAATGAATAGTAATCACACTGATTATCTACTTTTGCCAGACACTCCCTTAAATCTTTAGCAGGTCTCAATGAATGTTGCAAAAGAAAGAAAGAAGTGAGTGAGAACTCAAATGAGGGGTCAGGAAATCTGCAAATGTGATGCTATTGGAAAAGAGCTAAATCCAAGAATTCTAGTTCCTGCTGCTTTTTGGTGATGCTTAAAATTTCCGTATTTAAATCAATATCTTCAAATAAGACAGTGTTTCCAAAGGTAACTCAATTAGGGGCACTACTGGATCAAGCAATTCAACATACATTATTGCACTGATTTGGGTTCTTTCTCTCTCTTTCCCATCTCTCCCTCCCCAACAGCCATCCCTCACAACCACCTCATCTCTGTTGACCGAGTTGCAGATACACTTCTGTGTTAAGTGAATATGCAAGTATTGTCTGAACAGGAAAATTACAGCCCTGTTTCCTGCTTTAGGAGTTACAGAAGTATTTAAACATTAGTGCTTAAATAAATGCTTTCTCATGACTCTCCTCTCAAGAGGTATTACTTTCTGTGGAGGTGGGCAGGTTCATGGAAAGAAAGGGTAGATCATGAAATGTTTTCAAGGTAGGTAGATCCAGGATGGTGCTCATTTGGAAGCAATGGGACAACAGAGAAAAAGACAATGCTATGTGAGATACTGAACAGAAAGAGAGAATACCTACATTGAATGGAGGCATAACACATTTATTGCTATAGAAAAGGTCCAAATTAAAACTCCTTTTCAGAGTCAGATTTGGGGGAAAATGCTCAACAAATTGGAGTGTCTGATTTTCTAACCACAACTACTTTGTGATGGTTCCATCTACAGTTCACAAAAAGTCTGGGTGGATAATGTTTATAAATATAGATGCTGGTATATTAATTCATGCCTAAAATAATCCCACAAGAAGAGAAATGAGTATAATCTAAAATTCAAACCAAAATGTGGTGGCTGATACAGTGTAGGAGCAATGAGTGAATGTATACTAAAGAAAATCACCTGAAAGGCAGGGCTTCCAGAGTGTAGAGAAGATGGGTGGGTAATCCACACAGAGAGATGGGGAAGAGCAATACCCCCACACTATTCAATAGATGTCTCGGGTACTCAGGTTCCTGACAATCATTTGATTTGCTAAGCTACATCTAATTAAGAGGATGAAAATATCAAATAAGCTACCCTAAAAGGAAGATCTTTGCACCAGGCCCCTGCCTTAGAATTTTCTGAGAAACCCACCTACTCTTTACTTCTCTGCTTCTAAACTCCCAAGAGCTGCAATGACTGATCAGTGCAGCAGTGGGCATCTTCCTCCTTCCAGCCCAGAATCAGAATACTAAAACTCCTCTGTATTTTCTGTCCTCCCAGAGCTGGACCTATTTACCACTTCCGTCCCTCCCATTATATTTATCAACTTGTACTTTATGAACATGTCATACATTTTCATCTTTTGGTATCTTTTGTAAACGTCAGCCTTTGCCTAGATTGTACTTTCTCTCTTGGCCTATTTGCACAATACTTGTCCATTTATCAAATTTTAACTTTAAAGTTATTTTCCCTTTGAAATTCATTTTGATCCACTCCAAAAGGTAAAATTGTCTAATCCCTCCTCTGTGCCTCATGCAAACTAACTATCCTGTTCCTTGACATATATAGCACCTCATTGTACTTGTCCATAAGTCAAAATTCCCATCCCACAATATACTTTAAACACTTTAAAGAGCCTAACAACACCTGGCAAATAATGGGAGATTAAATAGATATTTGATTTATTAATAAACAGAATGAATTAATCAAAGAAAAATAATATTCTCTGGCTTTACAATTCCCCCTTAGTCAGCTAAATTATAACGTGGCATGCAAAAAGGACTCTTAATATTTTGTAATGTGTAGAAAAAGTTTTCCACTAAGAGATAAGGGAGAAATTTTGGTTATATCCTCCTTGACAGTGACCACTCCAGGTCCAATTATTTCTGTTATATGGAGCAACATTATTTATGTTTTCTAAGCATCAATTATCTCATCAATTAAATGAGTATAACTAACAACATATTATCTCTTAATGGAAACGAAAGGAATTATGAAGTGTTAACTACTATTATTTACTCTGTGAATTCCTGTTTTCCAAGATAAGTCTTTGCTTATTCTTCTCTGTTAGTTGGGATTAGCTCTGGCTAATATTTGGAGGAAAAAATAAACTCCATTGACTCAGAATGTAATAACAAGATTGTCATTCATGAGAAACACATTGCAGAGAGAAAAGAGGAAACAACCATATCATATTTTGTTAATACATCAAAATATAAGGCCTTCTTTTATACTTGTATTAACCCAAGACCAGTTGTGAGCTTTGTTTTGTCAGAGAAAAGACATTTAGATAGGGAAGGTTAGCTATCCTGGCACTCATTAGAGAGGAGGAAAATAGACCTTGTATTCTTTTTTCTCTTTTTTGAGGTACCAGGAGTGGGGGTGGGATTGAACCAGGACCTGGTATGTGGGAAGCTGGCACTCAACCACTGAGCCACTTCAGTTCCCACCTTGTATTCTTAAACTATTTCAAAAGAGTATTGGTAACAAGCATTTCAAAGCGGTAATAACATCTACCTAGAAAAGTAATTAAGATAAATAAAATTTACAAGATTTGTCCAGGATAATAAAGTTTTAAGATCTACAGAGGGAACACAGTGTTTGATGGGAGTTTGAGAAGGTTGGAGTCGTTTTTAAAACATTAACTGGTCTTTATGTTAATTGAGTTTATTAAATAATATTTGATATGAAGTTCTGTTTATTATTCAAAGGCTAACTTCCTTGTCATTGACCATAACAGGAAAAAAATATTAGAAAAGTCTTTGTCAAGAGAAAACATTGATTTCCCTCTCTTGTATGGGAAATCTAGACTGAGACCAGTGATCTACCTAGAGAATGACCAGATTAGAATTGATCAAGACCTTATCATAAGATTCCATGAAAAAAATTCTTTAAAACTATTTTTATACATGCAAATTGATTTCCAGAAAGTCATATTTATGTCTGAAGTTTATTTTCTTAATCAATTATGCTCATGAAATTTAAAAAAAAATTATTATTTCTTCCCTTTATTTTAGGAAAAAAGCTTTTGAATGAATATGAATGAATAAATGAGTTATAATTTCCTTTCAATATAATAAATATATGTATAAAAGTGTGTGTCTGGTCTTACCTAGTTATCATGCAATTATAAGGATTGACTCTATATATCAGGCCTTGAGAAGATGAACGTGGAAGAGGGAAATATCTCTTACCTTATCTGAATAGTCCTTCACCAGCATTTCTCATATCAAATAGAACATTATATTTAAATCACTTCTTTAATGAGTATAGATAATTGTTTCAATGTGCTAGAGAGTGTGCATGGGTGCAGAGGTGACTGTGATTCTTTATTCCTGGTCTCTTACTCCCTAGAACTTTAGTGGTGTAACAAACTGCTCCTTGTGCTCTCAAGGAATCGGAAATACATCAGCTGTCCTTGAAACCCTTTGCAGTAATACTTTAATATTCTTTCACCAATTGTAACAAAGGTATTATAGCAATGCTAAGTGCCAATAACAGGAGAGTTTTATAGGTGTTGGGTTTGTTTTTTTTAATTGGAAAAATGAAAATGTTCTAAAATTGATTGTGTTGATGAATGTGCAACTCTGTGATTATACTGAAAACCATTGATTGTACACTTTGGATGGATTGTATGGTGTGTAAACTCTCTCTTCTCTCTCCCCCCCCCCCTTTTTTTTTTGATGTCCATGTGCCTTTTGTTACTGCCTCCCTTTCTTCTCCTGGAATTTGCCGTTTTTCCCTAAAAAATAATCAACTCCCAGTTCCTCCCTGGGTTGATTTTTTTTTCCCCCTACTGTCTCTGCAAAAGAAAGGCATGTAGAATCAATGGTGGAGAGGCTTGAAGGATAATCTTTTCCTCCTATTAATTCATCTTTTATATTTTCCAAACGTGTATCTATGGCCTTATGATGCATTTCAATTATTCAAAAATGATTTGTCTTTCTGCTCGATTGTGGTACAATACATATTCAGGACATAATTAAATTTTAAGGAACACTAAATTGTCCAGGGAATCCATTGTATTTTTCATATTAGGCCTTTTCAATATTGATGTAGTAACCTTTTCCTCTTTCACTTAGTAGAGTACTCAGAATGCCTATAGACCTCCAGAGGATTGGTGTGAGTATACACACAGAAAATCTTACTTTCTTGAGTACTGAAACAATTGGATACTAAAACATATTCTGAAAAGCTAGGTTGCATTTTAAGTAGACAAAGAAAACTATTCATACATGTATTTATTTTCTTGAAAATATTAAACAAATGCCTCAAATTGGTAGTTCAGAAATCACATTATATGCACAGATTTGTTGTGCTCCTTATTTTTTGTTTTGTTTTGTTTGTTTTTAATTGAAATAGAATGCTTTTGGCTTTTGGTCAAGAATACTTTGCAGTTCACCACATTAACTGCTACTCTCTGCTGGCTCTTTCACTTGAACTGCGCAGCCTACAAAGAACTGTGAAGTTTGTATTCCCTGATTAAAAGACAGGCAGTAATTGGTATAGGAATATTTACAGAGCATCATTTTTGTCTCTATTGCAAAAGGCTCAGAAACATCAGGATGGATGAGTGGAGATAAATAATTTAGGGTGAAAACTCATCTTTAGATATGCCTTCAAATTTTTTATTACTAGAAAAGTTATTATTTGCACATTTTAAGTAATTGTATCTTTAAAATCATGGCCTGCTAAGAATTGGCCTACATGGTGCATTTTATAAAATGATATGAAGTGCCAACAATTTAATTTTAGAAGTTTGCATATTAAAACACAGATATTTCTTTAAAGATCAGAAACACTAGTAAATTTGTTGCCTGTATTCCTGCAATCAGTATAGCAGAGTACTAATGTCCACTGCAATCAATCACATTCTGTTCACCACGGTTCCTACTAATCCCTATGGCTGTATCAGCGTCTTAGTTTCTCACACCTTTTGTTTACATACTGTTCCTGGTCCCCACAGATTTTGAGTTGGTGGCTACTATTTTATGTTCCTACTTAACCTAGCTGCAAATGAAAAAACTCAATTCAAATAAGTTTAAGCAAAACAAATGGAGTTTATTGGCTCACTGAACTAAATAGTCCAGGGATGAAGCTATCTTAAGTCACACCAGGATCAAGCACTCAAATGTTTTCCTTATGGCTCTGAGTCCCTCTCCCTTTCATTAGACCTGCTTTCCTCTTAGAATTCATTCTCAGTTTAAACAATATTTGACCTAAATGGTTTGTGCACCTAGAAATTTTAGAAACAAGAAGTATCTTTTGCAGATATCTACAGAAAATCCCAGGGATCTTATTCAATGGCTTGGATGAAGTTGTAATTTGCTTTCTGAATCAAACATTGTGGCTAGGGTTTGGAGTTCTCCAACCAGTTGCACTTTGGTCATATGCTCAGCTCTGGATTTTAGGTACCACTGGAACAACATACACTGAATGGGAACAGGTGAATTTAAAGATTCAGGGCAAGCAAAACAAATAGATAAACACTAACCCATTTTGTCTAGTATCTACACATTTTCGTCAATGCAAACAATTTTTAAACATCTTTTCCTAACATTATACAACTATACCACCAATATATGTAAACATATTTCAAAGTCTCCAAAGTATGACATTATCTAATATCTCATGAAATTATAACATACAGATGCCTCATCCAAGGTATCTGGTTAATAAGCCTTTCTTTTGCTCAGGGTCAGAAGTGACTTCTCATGGTCAGTAACCTACCACTATCATACCAATGTACTGTGGTAGTGAGTAAGGATATTCTCAATAAAAATTTCACTTGAACTGAGAAGGTGGAGAAAGACTATTCAGTATTCATCTATCAATGGCATGTACAATAAAATTTATGTAAGTATAGTAAGGACTCCCTGTTCTCCAGTGAAGAAAGCTCCTTGGTCAAGCAATCTGCCTGTTTCTGATTCCAATATTTGGAAGATTTCATGTTTCCATTTTCCTCTATTGCCACTTCTGTGAAGGAAACTTAGAAAGATCCATTTATGATGATTGCAATAGCTTAGCATTAGGCTCTTTCTTCTTTCCTCCAGTTTTGTTCAAACCAGATTATCTATTTCTTGGAGCAATTTATTTATGATCATAATAAATAGTCAACTGATTTAAATATTTTCTTATTTTCATACAAAGTCTCCTAAACTCTCAGATCAGTGACACATATGGTCTGAGTTTCAATATGAAACAACTAAGAATTTACCACATGAGAAAGATTGTCCACTTACAATCTAAGTCATTTTGACCACCATCTAAACTCCTTAATTAAATATTTCACTTGCAAAACCTGTTTTGTATTATCATATATGGTCATTTAAAATTGACCGATTTATCAAATTTTAGCAAATTTGAAATTGAGTTGCACTGTGCACTCAAATTGTTTGGCAAAAGTCATTTTTTAAAATTTCCTAGTTGGCACATAAAACATTGTAATGTTATTTCTTAAAATTGATGACATTTTAGTAGTCAACATTCTCAGGCAAGTAACAATATTCAACTATTAGCTTGATAAATAAAAAATAGAATGCATTGTCCACATTACTAAATAACATCTGAGCAACTTTGTTTCCAAAGACTCAAATTATATCACTGGAAATCTTTCATTTTTCAGTTCTCAGATCTGCTTTCTTTTGGGTTGGTTTAATTGTCAATCAAGTCTTTTCCATTTGTGGCAAAAAATGACCACATTATGTTGTTATTATAGCCTAATCATTAAAGGATGGATCTCTTTGACCTGCCTAGGGTGTGGGTTCCTCACTGTGCCCCTCCACTGTGTCCAAGGAGACGGAAAATACTAGATGGCCAGACATGAACAATGTGCCCACCTAGGTGCTAGGGGTGGCCTGAGTCTCATTTAAATCCTTGCATTCATTAAAGGAGGAATTCCACAAAAAATAAAAGCAAAAGCAAACATGAAGGGCAGACAATTGTCCACCATACGCTACAAGTAAATTTTTCACCCAAATAAAAAGAAAATTACATTACAGTACAAATTATGAAGGAAAATACGACTGAACTCCCTTTAGTTTAAAAAGGCAAGCAGTATACTGACTACATTATGTCTTATAATTACTGAAAAATGAAATTACCTGATTCAGTTGATACAAGCATCGTTGGCTAAAGGAGAAATGGCTATTTAATGCAAGTTAAATTAAGACAGAGCAACTAAATTAACATTTCATTTTTTCCACAAAACTATACTTCAAGTTTTAAAGCTAGTTGCATTTAAAAAAAAAATATCCATCATGCCTTTCCCATATCACTCACTCAATCTGAAGGACATTCTGTTACAAAGATATTTTTAATTGTTAGTTTCAAGATATTAGACAAGGTTTTGTTTTTTTTTCTTTTTGGTGTTATTGACTAACTGCTTTTACCAACTGAGATTGACTACTTTTATTAAAAATAGATTAGCATTCACTTACGTAAGGAAAGTGCTTAAATTTAGATAAACTTACTCAACAGAAAATGTTAATTATACAACATGGGAAAAAGTTTGACAAAGCACAACATATTATTATATTATTTAAGATATTCAAAAGTGTAAAAGCATAGGTTACGGAATTGCTTTTGAAGTGTCTTGTGGTAGAATTAGTTTAGGAAGAGCACTCTGCTATTAGCTGTAGTGGCTTTTTACCTCATAGTCTGTTTTAATAAAGGGCCATGTAGATCAATGTTTCAAATGAATTTAAAGCACAGGGTTTCACAAACATATAACTTATACAGTGGTTTTCAACCTCTGTGGCATTGAAGAATCTCTTGGGCTGAGGCCCAACACAGGGATATTTCTATTCAATTGGTCTGGAGTATTTAAATCTCCTTTGATAATTCTAACATGCATATAGGATTAGAACAACTGCTTTAAGGAAATCTATGTTTGTTGGTGACACTGAAATCACATTTAGAACTCTGAGTAAATAAAAAATGTATGTATTAGGCAAGTGCAACTTGTTTTACATTACTTTCATTGAAACACTCAAGAAGAGTGATGCATTCTGGAATTATTGTACAGCTATTTCACAGAGTCAAATTATTTTTTATTAAAACTGTCCTAAATACAACTTTTACTTTACAAAAGGAAAAAAAATCTGAAATTCAGAGTGCATAGACTTTCATAAGTCATTTCCTTCATTACTACTCTTTCATTAAAAAGTATTTATTGAGGGAGGAGGGGCAATATGGCAGCAGATTAAGGAGCTCCAAGAGTCAACTTGTCCTACAGTGTAGCTAATAATCACCCAGAACTATCTAAAGCACCTACTTGAGGGATGCAGGACACCAGAAGAGCATTCTGCAACATCCTTGGAAGAATGGAAGGAGGAGACTGTCCATCTGCAATAAAGATTCATGAGTGGAGCATTCCATGCCATGGAGGTCGGTACCCATCGCCCACTGGTAGCACAAGCTGCCTCAGGAGTTATTGCCCGGCTGGATTTGGAAGCTACATTTCCCAAGAACAAGGGAGGAAGAGATGGTCAATCCCAATTTCAGCTACAGATTAGTAAATTCAGCTGGCTAAATTTTAATGTTAACAGCTAGTGTTTGAATCTGTCCAAGTCAGAAAGAGACCAGTAGCCTCCATTTTAACTCTGCCACTGGCATGAGAGGAAGCAGGGCTGATTGAAAATCACAGTGATGGTAGGGACTGGCTTTTTTCCACCCAGGTCTGATTGCAGCCTTAGCCTGGGCTTCAGCCCAGCCTCTAGCAGAGAGGAAGCTGGAGGGACCTGCACCAGCCTCTTTGGGCAACTGTAGTAGCTTTCAGCCTGCATAAACTAGATTGTTGGGCACCTGTGGTTCCATCCCTGTCCCCGATAGGATAAGAGGGAGGCAATGTTTCTCCAGCCTTTCTGGACAACTGCAGGTGATTTCAGCTTGCACAGACTGAATTGTTAGGCACTTGTAGCTACATCCTTACTCCCAATAGGACAAGAGGGGGCACAATGTTTTCTCATCCTCTCTGGACAACTGCAGGTGCTTTCGGCCCACATGGAATAGATTGTTGGGCACCCGTGAGGCTCCATCCCCACCCCTGGCAGAGGAGGAGGGGGGCTGGTGCTTCATCAGTGTACTTGGGCAACTGTGCTCAGTTTCAACTTGTATGGCTTACTTTGCTGCTCACACCTGTGGGTCCATCCCTACCCCAGGCAGAGGAGGAAGGGGCATGAAGCTTCATCAGTATCTTCAGGCAACTACACACAGTCTTGGTCTGCACAGCTTGAATTACTGCACTTGGCTGTGGCTTCATCCTTACCCTGACAGGGGAGAAAGGTGGGAGAAGCTTCACTGGTTTTTAATCTTAAACCATTCCTATGATTGTGAACCCATTGTAAATAGGAAATTTTGAGTTTGAAATTTTTGGTTAAGGTGAGGCCAACTGAATCACAATAGATCTTAATTCTATTACTGAAGGCCTTATACAAAACATCACAGAGAGAAAGCCATAGGGAGGAGTCAAAACTGGAAGTCAAAGAAAGGAGGGGTATCACCAAATACATTGCCACGTGACAGAAAAGCCAAGAATGCCACAGTCTTGGGGGAGAAAGCATTGCCTTGCTGATGTCTGATTTTGGACTTCTCCTAGCCTCAAAACCATAAGCCAATAAATTATTTTTGTTTAAGCCAGCCAATCGTGTTGTACTTGTGATTGTAGCTGGGAAACAAAGACAATACTCTATTTTTTTTCATACTTGAATTCACATCAGTTAAACCTGGGCAGATTGGTAAGACTACTGACCCATTCCCCAAGAGTTTCTGATTCAGCAGTTCTGGGGTCCTTTTGGAAAATGTGCATATCAAGCAAGTTCCTAGGTGATGCTGCTACTTAGGAAACACATTTTGAGACTCACTGCTATAAAGATATGTTTTTATTTATGCCTATATATGTATATGTATATGTATATGTATATAAAGATATGTTTGTATTTTTGCATATATATATCCATTCTTCAGATATCTATAAGCAACCAAATTTTTATCAACTGAAGAATGGGTATATAAACTACCATGGAATATAGTACCAGTGACTACGAAGAACCAGAGCTAATGCAACAACGTGGATGGATCTCATAAAATTGAGTCAAAAAGAAAGTGCAGAAAAGAGGTACAAAAATCATGTTAAAACATGCAAAGCACAATAAGTCATAAAAAGCTACATAAATTTTTGATCAAACTACACAAAAAGCAAGGGGAAGATGCACAAATAATTAAGAATAGTGATTTCCTCTGCTGGGAAAGGGAGGATGTAATTGGATTGGCCATGGAGTGGCTTTAAAGAAATATGTCTTAAAATGGAGAGTAGGAAAGTGGGTATTCCCCCTTTTATGTAACTCTTATGAATTCACCTACAATTATAAACTCTTGAACATGTGTATTCTATAACTTAAAAAAATAAGTCCTTAATTGCTACTAACCTTAGTTCAGGCTGCTAATCTGTACTCTCATTGTTCTATATATCTTTCTATACAGCTGTCTTCCCTAAAACAATTTCTACAGCGGTGGCATATGCTATATGGACAAGTATTCATAACAACATAGAACTCAGCAGAAATGAGAGAGAAAGAAAGGAAAAGAGAATAATTTCTTATCTCATAAACTTCAGAAGAGCCTGTTTTTTTCAATCTTTAGGTCTATATTTTTTTGCAGAATGATGACAAGTTCTTACCACTAGCTGGAATAGGATGTTTCTCTGTGAATTGCCTTAGAAACTACTTCTTTAACTAGATAGTTCCAATACCCTTCCTCACTCAGTTATAAATAATTTTATAGAAATCTAAAGTATTAATATCTTGAATTGACTTTCAGTCATTTAATCTAATTCTATACTTATGTCATGTATTTTCCTTGCAATAGCACAAAAAGATGGCTACCTAACTGCATATTGAAGTTGATCATTATGAAGAAATCAATAATTAATTAAACCATTTTGAGGTTATATGATTGCAAAACTAAAACTAAGTATGCTGTTTAGAAGGAAAATAATCCCTTTATCATGTATCCCAGGTTTCTAAATTCCAAATATAAGTTCTGGGTATAACTTTTGGGCATATACAGAATGGGTCTGAACTCAAAATTATGTAGCAGTGTTGGAAAATAGTTCTCATTTATCCCTTAATTATTCTCTCTTCTAAACTAGACATCTTCAGATATTTTTTGTGTGCTAATTCTGCTTTGGACATACTCAAATTTATCATTGCTTCTCTCAAACTATGATGGTGGCCAGAAACAAAATACCAAAATCTTGTATCAGAAAATGCATTTTAATTGATGTCCACTACATCAACTTAATTCATTTTAGTAGAAACATGACCTTGCAAAAGTGTATTTTTTTTAAAATGACTTTGTTTTTTCTATTTGGTGTACAGTTCTTATGAGTTGAGGTGTGGGCCTGGACTTGCCATGCAGGCCCGGCTCGCCCACTCACCTTTTTGCTTTTTGCCATGACATCCTGGGGATCGAACTTGTATCCTCCCATATGGTAGATGGATGCCCAACCACTTGAGGCACATCCGCTTCCTGCTAAAGTATATTGAAGCTGAGTTAAGTTAATATCCTTTAGGCTTTTGAGAAAGCCTAGTAAGCACCCAAGTATATGTGTTTATTTTTAAACACTAAGCTTTAAATTAACTTTTATCTCATCATGTTTGCCTTATTATTCTATTTTGTTGAAAGATTTTTGAATCTTAGATATAATAGCCAATAAATCATTATTTCCACAAGCTTCCT
The DNA here is from genome assembly GCA_029593785.1 of Cabassous unicinctus. Taxonomy (NCBI): domain Eukaryota; kingdom Metazoa; phylum Chordata; class Mammalia; order Cingulata; family Chlamyphoridae; genus Cabassous; species Cabassous unicinctus. Next base: position 44,527 of record JAQZBX010005850.1, read on the forward strand.
GTCACCCACAGCTATCACTACTATATTTTCCATGTTTTCATACAAGTGGCTGATAAAAATTTGGAATTGGAAAGGATAAAGAACAAACTGTTAAACACTTCTTTTGAAGCTAGCATTAATACCTTCATCAACATTGTTTTAGTAAGGATGTTTAAGTTGTTACCATTAATAAAATATTCACTTTGCCCAATTATCATCATATTGTCCATTAGTTTATTACGAAAATATTTAGGTACGGTCTACCAATAAAGTCTTCTTGATTTCCCAGTCTAGAAGTCCTATCAAAATATAAATGAAGATGTTTTGATATGTTACATTTTAAATTTAATAAACATATATAGATGATCACTTTTTTAATATCTGAAAAATATCTGTGAGCTAATCTGTAGAAAAATTTTGCAGTATATCAGTTAACAGCTTCATGTATTTTAGTATGTAGAATCCCTCCACTTCTCTGAGATAAGTGTCTAATTTATGTTTCATTGATCCACCATACCTTTCATTATTTTTCTGGTAACAGAATTTCTTTCTTTCTTTTTTTTTTTTTTTTCATGGTGGAATCCATTCCACACATTTCTTTCTGAGAATGGTAGTGTGAATCTGGCCCAAGCATGGGTATATCACCAAAGTTGGGCCAACTCAGGACTTTTGATAAAACTATCATTTCTTTCTTTGAGTTTACTTGGGTGAAAATCTGTGTCTTTCTATTGGGGTCACTTAAATTGAGCATGGTGCTGGTTGTGTTTTTCACGAAGTGGAGATTGACTGTAGTCAGAGTCCAGAGATTAACAGAGCTGAGAGATGGAGAAACAACTATCTGATAAGATTGGTTTTGTGCTTGGGTTTCTCAAGGCAGCTGCATACTTGGGCTTCCAAGTATGAGTAAGAGTAAGGCGAGAGTTTAATATTATGCTCTTGAACATGTCCAAAATCTTTTGGTTATCTACTGTAACAGGAGGAGTCCTTATGAACAACATTCCTCTACTTTTGAAAATTAGGGCATTTGCCTATCTCCTCAATTTATAGGCAACTTTTCTATTTTCTAATAACTCTTGTTTTCCATGCTTGCACAAAGAAGACTAAACTGTTGAGAAATTTAATTATATGACATTTCACTCCTTTCATACTTATTAATTTCCTGAAATTTTCTTTCTATTTTTTTTGCTTCTTGTTTCTCTATACATGCAAGAATTTGCTTATGAATTTCAGGGGGCATTTGCTAATTATGAATTTACTTTGACTACCTTGATTTTTAAGGGGACCTTGTATAAAGCATTTAAAAAAAATAAACTTTGCAATTTAAAATGAAACTTTTAATAGTAAAACCCTTCTCAAAAACAGTTGGACACCAATTTATTTTTTTCTCCACTACTATGTAAAGGCATTAAAATAAATTTTGGCATAGTTTTATGATGTGTGACCCCAAACCACATTTTCATATCCTTTTATTTCTATAAGATTTTCATAAAGCTTGTCAAACCTTAGGATGAAATCTCTTTGCTTCCTTCTCTTATTTTTTTAACTTGTATTCATAGGAAATTAATCTCTAAACTTTCAATTTGCTTTGCTAATTATTTATTAATTATTTACCAACCACAAGGATATGGTTTTAATATATGGTCATTTGATATGTCTTATTCACAAAAATATTGAGAAAACACTGAAATTTGAAGACATAAGTTTTCCTTCTAGACACTTATAGATTGCTACTAATTTCTGCAGTACCCAAGATTTTCTTCTTTTTTTAAAATTGAGTTCCTAGGCATTCTAAGTGAGAACACCATTTGGAAAATGAACCAATGAACTTCTGCAATTTAGAAGGTGCAATAAGTCTGCGACAACAGCACTAGGAAAGGTACAAAGTTCCCACATTAATCTCAATGGACTAATTATGGTCACTTAAGTGTCAGTGTTGTTAACTTTTTTCATTGCATTGGAAAGAACTAACTAGGCCAGCTGAACACCCACCATAGCAGGAGGTGGCATTCATTTGAAATAATGTGCTATAGGGAAAGTCTTTATGAACTAGAAGTGCAGAAACTTGAATATTATTTTGATTAATTGGTTAATTGAAGTGCTTCTAATACTGTCCTTAAAATTAGAATGAAAGTAATGGCTATAGTGTTGTCAGCGAAAATGTGGCTGGACTCCAACTGTGAAGTTTATAGGATTTTGTATTTTTTCTATAAAATATCGTCCACTGGCAGGCAAGACAGTTTACCTTAATAAGGTAATAAATATTTTTGAAGAAACATCCTGTACCTTATGATGCTACCTAATATTAAAGTACAAAAGAAGATCCTAGTAGAGTAGTGAACAAATGGTAAATCCTTATACCCTTTCAATGGATAGTTGCAAGTATCCTATTTTAAAATGTCCATCACCACCTTCTTTGTTGGCTGATGCTAAGCTGTGAAACAGAAAAACTAAAGTGCCACCATTAATTAGGACAAAAATGTGTATGAAACTAGTAAAAAATATCACTGTACTGTTTTTATTCTGCTGAATAATTCTCCAAGCAAATATAATAAGGGCAGTTATCAAATGGGCAAAAGAGAATGGGTTATATGTTGTAATTAAAAGATATCATAGGATATTTTGACTAAGAAAATAATTTGATGACACAATGTGATTCTTTTTTTTAAATTAGAAAAGAAAGCAAGTTACATCTCACAAAACAAATTTCATTTGGATTTCAAATTTGCATTCTCTACTTACCAAATACCTGAAAGTGAATTGCATAATTATATTGTTATAGAAAAGGGAAAGATATTGTATACACCATATTTGTAAGTGTGCATCTTATATGTAAAGTTGTGTTTATAACTTTGCATTAAATAGTATAAATTGCTATTTCAAATGCATACTCAATTAAGTGTTTATGTGCTAATAATCTGTAAAACAGAACACCTTATTCCAAATTATCATTTTTTAAAAACAACTTTAAATGAAGGAGGAGTCTGGGACCATAAAAAAAATCTTTTTTTTTTTTTGTTACTCTAAATTACTGCCTCAGAATTTTCTCATTTAAAGGTAGATTAGAGAAATTTGAAGTCAATAGATAGTTCTCTCAATCATGGATATAATGGGACAATTGTTTATAATTATAATCTCTTAGGCCATTAAAATTCTAAATTCTGATACATTTTAAGAAGTGGCTCCAATTTATACAAAAACAGATGTCTTTTTAGCTAGTCGTTCCAGACTTGATGAGAATGAGTGAGTTCTCTATCCCAATTTTAATAGTAGGACTCCAGAGAAGAGAAAGGAGGTTGATCTCAAAGCTTCAATTGGCAACTAATAAAATTACTATCACATCAATCAATCAATCAATCAATCAATGATAACTGTGAAAGAAATCTCAGGGCCATAACCAAAATAATATAGTAAATATAAAAATTGCATCATTTAGAGTTATGTAATAAAATTCTGAAGTAAACAATAAAATGATAAACACAAAATCCAGTATAGGGGAGAAACAAGGTTACAGGGTGTTGAAGTGGCTTCAGCAATTAAACCATTTCTTTGTTTGTTTGTTGATTCTTCCTATTATTTTGTTTATTTGTTTATTTTAATATACTTTTTAATTTTTTTAAAAGAAACTTAGATTACATAAATGTTACACAAAAAATATAGGGGATTCCCATATGCCCCGCTCCCAACACTTCCCACATTTTCCCACTTCAACAACATCTTTCCTTAGTGTGGTACATTTGCCACAATTGATGGACACATCTTGGAACATTGTCACTAAGCGATGAATATAGTTTACATTGTAGTTTATGCTCTCTCCCGCACATTTTTGCAAGTTATTACAAGATATACAATGGCCTGTATCTGTCATTGCAATGTCATTCAGGATAATTCCCAAGTCCCTAAAATGCCCCCAAATTGCACCTATTTTTCCCTCTCCCTCCCCTCAGAAACTCCAGTGACCACTGCCTCCACATCCATAATGAAAGTTCCTCGTTTGCTAGGACCACAAAAAGTCAACAGTAGAAAACTGTAAGTCTACTCTAGTCCATCATCCATTCCCCAATCCTGGGAATTCTGTGATGGAGAGCAATTAAACTATTTCTTAAGTGGGGTGGTAGATTAATGATATTCACTATCTTTTTATATTTAATAACTTACATATATTCTTTATATGTATTGAATAGTCTATATTATGAAGACAATTATAAAGGAATGTGGATGGGTTTAAGAGCAGAATGGACACTGCTTCTATTATTAATCAACTACTATGGTTACAATTTTTTTTTTTTAATTGAAAAATTTCTGAGATTTAAAATGATGAATATTTGCTTTTCTCACATATTGTCTGTTTCCAGGCTGCTCATTCTAGGTTGTACTTCTCATGGTGGTTAGTAGAAAAACAAGATAATCAGTCAAAACAGGCAAGCACATTTCAAATTTCTTTTTGTTTTATATTCACTCACATTCCTATGGCCAAAGAAAGTCAATATGGTTGTGCTATATACTTTGCCTACTGTATTGGGAAGTGCTGCAAAGCCACTTGGCAGAGGGCATGAGTGTGAAATTCTACTAAAGGGAGAGAGTGAGGAATTGTGAACAATAAGTCAGTCTACAATGCTACTATAGAAAAAAAATTGTGGGCAAAAGTTATCAAAAAAAGACAAAAAAGTGAAAATATTATAAGAGGAGTTCTGAAACAAGATTTTGTGTTTCCAAAATAACTTTACGTAATGGAGACATTTGTCAAAATAAAAATAGCAATCATAGCTTTAAAACTAAGAATTCCATAACTGCATGGCTTAGGGGAAAATATTGGACAAAATGGAATTTATAGCATCAAAATTATATTAAGAAAATTTGATCCAGATAATAAAAGGTTAAAAAAAAGAGAAAAATGGAAAATGAAATGAATTCTGAAAACAGATTTTTAGGAACACGTATTGATATAACAGCAATTACCAAATAAATGGATTAAAATGTCATTAAAACCCAGAAACTTTATTTGAAAGAAGACATAACATACAACAATATGTTGTCTACATTTAAAATAAAATAATACAGAAAGTTTGAAAACACAAGAAAGAACAAAAATTATGTTAATAATTGACAACATCAAAGTGATAAAGCATGATGAATCATAGAGGAACAGTTTGTAATTGTGAAAGTGATAGCAAAGAATTAATCAGATATAATGAACACTAAATTGCAAATCCTAACTAACTTAGTCTTAAGATACACAAAGCAATTCTCAGAAATATGGGAAGAAATTAAATCACAGGTATCTGTTAAACGTAAAGGTATTTGTTAAGTGAATATTTTAGAATATGCATTATTTTTAAGAGCATATAGAATAATAATAAACTTACTATGCATTAGGTCACAAAAGAAGTTTCAATAAATTTCAAAGAATCCTCAGATGCACTGAGTTCTCTAACCATAATTTAAAAAAAAACTTTTGTAAAAGCTCAACATCACTAGGAATTAGGGAAATGCAAATCATAATTACAATGAGATATCATTTCACACCTATTAGAATGGCCATTTAAAAAGTCAGAAAGCTATAAGTGTTGAGGAGGATGTGGAGAGATAGGAATGCTTATTCACTGTTGTTAAGAATGTAGAATAGTACAGCCACTGTGGAGAACTGTTTGGCAGTTCCTAAGGAAGTTGAATGTAGATTTGCATGAGACCTGGCAATACCATTACTACGTATATACCCAGAAGAATTGAGAGCAGTGACTTGAACAAACATCTACACACAATGTTCATAGCAGCATTATTCATGATTGTCAAAAGTTGGAAACAACACAGGTGTCCATCAACTGAAGAATGGATAAACAAACTGTGGCATGTATACACTATGGAATATTATGCATCAGTAAGGAGAAATGAAGTTGTGAAGCATATAACAACATGGGTGAACCTGGAGGATATTATATTGAGTGAAGCAAGCCAGGCAAAAAGGGGCAAATACTGTATGATTGTGCTACTGTGGACTAGATTTATTTTGTAAATGCAATTGAGTTAATAATTAGAATATAGGCCACCTGAAAGTAGAATGATGGTAGAAAATGGAAAGCTGATGGTTAATCTGTGCAGAATTGGTAAAAAAGGCCCTTTGTAAATATTTAGAAATGAATAGAAATGGTGAAAGTACATCATGTTGTTTGTAATTAGACCTATTAATTGGGTATGACAGTAGGTGAAAGGGTAAGTCTAAGGTCATATATATTACTAGAAAGAAAGCTAAAAATGTAACATGGGACTGTATAACAAAGTGAAACCTCATGAAAATATGAATATGGGTGATATTGTATATATAAGACAGTTTTCACAAAATTTAAATAGAAATAAACTTTGGAGACAGAAACAGTGGCAGCTATCTATGGCAGAAGCATAGAAAAATTGAGAGGTGATGAGTTTTTGTTAGTTTGTTTTTTGTTTATTATTATTATTAGAGCAATGAAAATGCTCTAAAAATGAAAAAAACTTATGCAAAACATTTTAAAATAAGATAAATAAGTCAAATGGAATAATAGGGTAAGAAAATAATTACTTACAAAATCTCCTATATCAGGAAATTTTATAAAGCATACTACCAAATAAAAGTTTTATTATACAGGAAAGTCAACAAAATTTGAAACTTGTCGGAGTTTAAAGAGAATTAAAGTACTTCTTGACAAAATGTTTGTGTTTCATCTAAGGTAGCCATTAATGAGACATTTTTAATGTAAAGTAACACAAGAAATTTTAAATGCAAGTCTGTTGTGCTCTGGTCAAGTAGTTAGAAAATGATCACCTGATTGAAGCCAAGAAAGACATACTAAAGAACTAGTAAAGTGGAGTAAAAGATAATGAATAATTTAAAATATAAGAGAAAGTCAACATAATAAATGAGGTAGAGTCAATATAATAAAAAAGAGAAAATCAATATAATAATGAAAAATAGTGATAATTTTCTAACCCACAATACAAGCTCTTCTTCTGAAACACTTGCCATTATCCCTAGAACACTGCATAGGAATAACGTGACGAGGCTGGGATAGGCATTTTTTTCTCCACAGCCTGAATTTGAGATATGATTCACCACACTTATACTTTAGTTTTGTACTCATCTGAAAGGGAGGAGGAGAGTTAAGTTAATACCCCTACACAATTATGATTAATCATCAAATGCAAGTGTGCAATAAAAGCTGGATCTTAGATACTTGGTCTGGTGGAAGAAATGTTCGTGGTGTCAGATTTATGTTTGGGCCTCAGTTGGACTGCTTGCAACTCTGAGACTTGATTCCATAATCCATAAAATTTCAATATCATTACCTACTTTATAGGGTTGTTGTAAGGACATAATGCCTGTGGAAGTGCTTTAAAAGAAATCACAATTACATAATCAGATTTAATGATTGTTTAATTTTAATCCCCATTAAGGATATTTTCTGAGAATCATTGTATCTAAATAAAATAAAATAATTCTTCTAATGACTATTTTTTGGGTGGGTGAACATTAGCATTATAAAATATAATATTAAATAAGAAAACTAACCTAGCCAAGTAGAAAAATTCTTTAGCATGACTTGTTAAGTTTTAATTTACCATGTCATTTGCTTCTGCTTTGCAAAATTACTTGGAAATAAACATATAATATAAGGACTAAAATAGGCTTATTAAAATGAGACTAAAGCATAGTGCTCTTTGTGACACAATTTTCTGAAAGAATTACAATAATTTCAAATATATTGATTTGTAGTTCTTAATCTTTTTATATAGGTAACAATCTATACTTTTGGAAAATTTTTAGTTTGCAAATAAAATCTGAGTTAGTGAATAAAAATTTGATATCAAATAGATTACATTGAATTTTTCATTTCCTTTAAAAAACACAGAAGGATTAGAAAAATCAACTTTTTTTGTGGCAAAACTTCAGAACATAAGGCAGATACTGCTCTGCAGACTAGATAGTTGATTTATTCAGTATTAAAAGTGCCACTAAAAAATTCTAACTAAGGAGATTGCAGTTTTTCAAGATTTAAAAACAATGAGCAAAATGTTTGAATTTGTTGTATAGGAACATATTTTAGTTTACATGGGAATTGGGTATTTATGTTTAGAACTGGTGAATTTTTCAAGGAGGTAGGAATATATACCAGTGTTTTAAGACTCTGCTTCTCTCTAGAGAATTCTATTCACATGAATCAAATGTCCCAGCACACTTAATTGTGTGTGCCTTCAAATCATCTAAAATGTTCTTGATGTTAAGCAAAACTCCAAATAAACACTGTGTTTTTATTTCATTGCACCATATATTCCAGTGATTTGAATAAGTGATTGGAGATTATGCTTGCATTACTCAAAAAGAAGAGAGTCAATGAAATAATAAACCTTAAAATGGGGAAGTACTTTATACCGGAGTTCTTCAACTTCAGTAACACTCATTACACTAACCATTTTGACAAACAGGTTGAGTGATCAAGTCTGTGGTAGAATGCACAGTACTTTTTCCTATCTGGGTTAAAGTTTAGCACCTTCTAACCTGAAATTTATTTTAGTTCAGAAAGTAATAGCAAAAATGTCTCGATCAATTTATCTTACTCTCAATGAATGATGGCTGTGTTGCTCTTGAATCACAGAAGCAAGTCAGCTAATTGCTCAAAAGTACAAAAAACAATTATTAGAGATGCTTCAGTGCATAATACTATTAGAAGTTTATTATAAAAAATTCTTTGAAATGTCTTAAACATGATTTCAAAAGAGTTTAAAAATAAAATATCCATTTTCTGAACATAAACTGAATACAAATTCATCAAAGAACATATAAGCCAGTAAAGGAGTTAGAGCTTTGGTTTCAAGGTCAGTGATTGTTCTCATTATGATTTTGTTTGGGTCAAGTCAAAGTCATCCTTTTTACTCTTTGTAAAGAAAAAAAAGTAGCCAAAGGAGAAACAAAGTAAATCGGACAAAATCCATGCTACTTCTTATTTACTGTATTTCACTCTCATGTACTCAATTTCTAGTGGTTGCAGCATTTGTTAATAAGTCCAATATTTGTTTACCGTACTCATATGTGAAGTGGCAGATAATCATGTCACACAATTTAAGCATTCTTCTATATTCTGCATTGTACTCTAGGCTTTGAATATAGGCGTCTATATTCAGCATGGTACTATAGGCTTTGCTCAAGGCAATTGGTTTCCCTTAAAAAATAAATACATGATTTGTGAGGGTCATTTCATAAAGTCATTATTAGCTGTTAATTCCTTAGGTAATTAGCTTATCAGGTTAACCAACAAAGCAGCACTTCATAGCCAAGAAGAACTGCCTTCAAAGAGCAAACATAGCAAATACCAGCTGTGTGGCTTTGGCTGGTCTATTGACTAAGCAGCCTGCATCTCCATGTCTTTAACAAGTGCTAAAATGATAACTATTGTGATGGTTAGAGAGCATTATGGACCCTAGAAAACTAGGTTTTTAGAGTTATTCCATTCCTGTGGGTATAGATCTATTGTAGGTAGGACATTTTGATTAGGCTACTTCAGTTAAGATGTGTCCCAGAGTAAGTGTTAATCCTCTTACTGGAGTCCTGTATAAACATAGTGAATATGGAGAAAGAGACAGAGAAAACCACTGACGCAAGCCAGTTGACAGTAATGAAAACCATGTGCCTCGCCATGTGAGAGAGGAGTCCAGGATCACAGGCAGTCTTCAGGAAGAAAGCATCACCTGATGAGGCCTTCTTTGGACATCTTTCTTGCCCTCGAAACTGTAAGCTTGTAAGATAATAAATTCCCATTTTAAAAGCCAACCTAGTTCTGGTATATTACTTTCAGCAACCTAGAAGACTAGAATACCTACCTTTCAGGATTACTTTAGGAATTTAGAATAAAATATGTAAAATGGTGGATTAGATGCTCAATAAATAGCAGCTGCAATAACCTATTCAATTAGACTCTTTCTTGTTTTCTAGACTTCAGGAGAGGCCCTAGATATAGAAGAATTAGGGCAAAAGTTTTCACATGAGTTTGGGTGGAAAAAAGGTGGTAACTTCCAAAAGAGGGAGGAGGAGACTGTGGCATAAAAGACACATGAAATAAACTGTGTAGATTTAATGTTTTAAAATAGGCAGACTTGACATAAATATGTTGTTTTAATTTCCCAGCTGCTAAAACAAATATCAAGCAATGGGTTTGCTTAAACAGTGGTAAATTATTGGCTCAGAGTTTTGAGGCTTGAAGTCCAAAATCGAAGTGTCACAAGGTGATGCTTTCTTCCCAAAGACTGTGGCATTCTGAGGCTTGGTCCTTGTAACCGTTGGGGAATTTGATGTAATTATGAATTCCAAAAATATAATTGGATCATGCCTGTAATCTAATCTGTTAATCTGGGCATGATTGAATTATGATTAGGGCGTTGACTGGGCCATGTCAGTCAGTAGGGCATTGAGCCCCACCCCCTGGTGGGTGGGGAATTGAATATAAAAGGCAAGGCAAAGAACAGAGTT
>JAQZBX010005851.1:0-54983 GCA_029593785.1 Cabassous unicinctus
AAGAAACTTCTTCAACATGATAAAGGGTATATTTGAAAAGCCCAAAATTAACATCATACTCAATGCTGAAAGACTGAGATTTTCCTAAGTTCTGGAACAAGACAAGGATGCCCATTGTCACCACTGATATTCAACATTGTGTTAGAAATTTTATCCACAGAACTTGGGCAACAATAAAAATTAAAAGGCAACCAAATTGGAAAGGAAGATGAAAATCTTTTACTAATTACAGATGACATGATCCCCAAATCTACAACCATTCTACTAGAGCTAATAAATGAGTTCAAGAATATAATAGGGCACAAATAAAAACTCAAAAATTACTATTGTTTCATGCACTAAGAATGAGAAATTTGTGTAGGAAATCAAGAAAAAAATTCCATTTACAATAGCAACAAAAATAATCAAGTATCGAGGAATAAATTGAACCATGTAGTTGTATGCAAGAAACTACAAAATAGTGGTAAAAGAAATCAAAATATACCTACACAAATTTAAGGACTTTCCATGTTCATGGATAGGAAGAATAGATATCAAGATGTATACCAATGGGATGTCAATTCTACCCAAAATGATTTATATATTCAATTCAATCCCCATCCAAATTCCAATAACCTACTTGGCAGAAATGTAAAAGCCAATTACCAAATTTATTTGGAAAGATAAGGAGCCCTAAATCAAAAACTTATTGAAAAAAAAAAAGAATGAAGTTGGAGAAATACACTTCCTGACATTAAAGCATATTACAAAGCTACAGTGGATAAAATATGATGGTACTGGCACAATTAGATAGATAGATCAATCGATCAATCAATAGATAGATAGATAGATAGATAGACAGATAGATAGTTAGATAAAAGGAATCCAATTGAGAGTTTAGACAATGACCTTCACATCTATCACCAATTGATTTTTTAAAATATATTTTTTTATTTATTTTAAAAAGATAATTAGATTACATGAATTGTTACATTAAATATATATATATAAGGGATTCTTATATGCCTTACTCCCCAGACCTCCCACTTTCCCCACATTAACAACTTCTTTCCTTAGTGTGGTACATTCATTGCAATTGATGCACACATTTTGAAGCATTACCACTAAACATGGGCTATAATTTACATTGTAGTTTATGCTCTCTCCCACTCAATTCTGTAGACTATGGCAGGATAAAAAATGACCTGTATCTGTCACCACAATGCAATCCAGGTCAATTCCAAGTCCTGAAAATTCCCCTATATTACACCTCTTTTTCCCTTTCCCTGACTTCAGCACCTCCACTGGCGACTGTCTCCACATCAATGATATATTTTTTTCCATTGCTAGAACCACAATAAGTCTATAGTAGAACACCAGTAAGTCTACTCAAGTCCATATTTTATTCACCAATCTAGAGGATTCTTGATGGTGATGCTCAATTCACCTCTAACTGAGAAGGCACTTTGGTCCCATCTGGCTGATGGATGGGACTCTCTTGCTTGCAGTTGTAGACTCTCTCAGTTCATTGGTTTGGTGGTTGTCCATGTCAACTCCCCATTAACTGTCCTGGGTGAGTACAATAAACTGGAGAGTAGGTGCTGTGACTCTGCTGAGGCACAGGGCCCAGTCAGCACATGGACAGCCCAGAGATTCAAGTCTCCTGGATGTACTGCTACCAGCTCCAGCACCAATTATAGGTTCAAAAAAAAGTGACAGAAGAGGAATGTGTAGAGAAGTCATATCTAAGTCCATCTCTGTCACACTTTGGAGCACAATCTCCAAGGTACAGCCCACTGTCAAGGCAGCAAACTCCAGAGCTATTCACCATGACCACAGGACCTGGGTGTTTCTGGGGCCCTCAGGAGCCCCATTGTTTGGGGCTAGTGTCCACTTTGGCCGTCTATGAGATCCTGCTGAGAATTGCATAAGCGTTACCTCTCTGATCACCTCCCAACTCACTTTGAAGAGTCTTAGCCATATAAACTCATTTGTCTTTACCTTTTCCCCCTTTTATCCAAATAATTTTCACAAGGTTGTCAAGTCCATTCAACTGGGAAAGAACAGCATATTTTGTTCTGCCTATTCCTCAGCAAAAGAATGGAGAAGGACCCCTATCTCACATCATATACAAAAATTAACTCAAAATGGACCAAAGCCCTAATTATAAGAACCTGGATTATAAAATTCTTAGAAGTGAATGAAAGAATCATCTTCAGGATCTAGTGTTAGGCAATGTTTTCTTATACTTTGCACCAATATCACAAGCAAAGAAAGAAAAAATAGAGATAGACAGAATCCTTAAATTTAAAAACTTTTGTGATTCACAGGACTTTGTCACAAAAGTGACATATTTGGAAACCAAATATCTGATAAGGTTTAATATCCAATATATGTAATACAATCATGCAACTCAAAAATAAAAATGACTAATGATTCAATTTAAAAATTAGCAAAAGACTTGAATAAATATTTACCAAAGAGGATATACAAATGTCTAAATAGCACATGAAATCCTGCTCAATATCACAAGCTGTTTTAGTTGGCAAAAGGCACCAAGGAAATATACCAGAAATGAGCTGACTTTTAAAATAGGGATTTATTAACTTATAAGGTTACAGCTCTCAGTCTGACAAAATGTGTAAATCAAGCATCAAGTGAAGCTCTCTCCCCAGAGATCACCTAACAGAGTTCCTAGATTCCTGGCACATGACAGAGTACCATGGCAGCATCTGCCAGTCTCTTCCATCTCCTCCAGGCTCCATTGCTTTCAGCTTCTGGCTTCTGGGACTTTCTCTCTCAGCTTCTGGATATTTCTCTCTATCTCTGTGGATTTTTTTTCCCACTGTATATTCACCCCATTTTTAAAGAACTCCAGTAAGAAGATTAAGACCCACACTGGGTTATGTCTTACTGAAGCAGTCTATATAAATGGCCCTTAACTTAATTCATTTAATCAAAGGGCCACACCTGCAATAGGTTACTACCCACAGGAATTGATTAATTTAAGAACAGAATTTTCTGGAGCCCTCAAAAGACTGAAACTACCACTTTAGCTACCAAGGAAATGCAAATACAAATCACATTGGAATGGCTAGAATTGATAAAACAGAAAAATGCAAGTGTTGGGGAGGAAATAAGAACACACAAACATTGCTGATGTGAATGAAAAGTAATCAGCAACTCCAGAAGACAGTTTGGTATTTCCTCAGGAAGCTGAGTATAGAATTATCATATGCCCCAGCAATGCCACATCTAGGTACATACCCAGCAGAATTGAAAGCACGGTCTCAAACATATCTTTGTATGTCAATAATCATAGAATTATTATTCACATTTACCAAAAAGTAGAAGAATTCCATGTGTCCATCAAAAGAAGAATGGATAAACAAAATGTGGCATATACACCCAATGGAATATTATTCTGCCATAAAAAGAAATGAAGTCTTGATGTATGTGACAACATGGATGAACTTTGAGGATATTATACTGAGTGAAATAAGTCAGGCACAAAATGACACATATTTTATGATTTCACTCATATTAACTAATATTAATAAGCAGACTTACAGAGTTAGAATCTAGTATACAGGTAACTAGTGGATAGATTAGGGTTATAGAATAGGGAGTTGATGCTTAATTTATACAGCATTTCTACTTATGTTGATTTTAAAGTTTTGGCAATGGATGGTGGTTATGGTATCATATTATTGTAAGTGTAATTATCAGCACTGAATTATATATGTGAATGTGGTTAAAGGGAGAAATTTTAGGTCATATATATTACTAGAAAAACAATTTAAAGTTAAAACATAAGACTGTGTAATATAGTTAATCCTTTTTTATATTATGGATGGTAATTAATAGTACAAATATAAGAATATTTTTTCATTAATTATAACAAATGCATGGAACTAATACAAGGTGTTAATAATATGGAAACAAAATTATAAAAATATACCTCATGTGAACAATGCATTAATAGATAAGAATACTACTTTAATAATCTTTCATCAATTGTAACAAATGTACTACACTAATGTGAAATGTCAACATTAGGGGAATGCATGGCAACCCTGTATTTCTTACATGATTGTTTCTAAACCTACAATTCCCTTATTAAAAAATATAAAAATAATAATAGGACATATTTCACAAGCCTGTGTATTGGGGGTTTTAAATGAATTGATCCTTGATAATTGCTTCACACAATTCCTAGAAGAGAGAAAAATCTCAATAAATTTTGGCAACTAATGTTAAAAAAAAAACCAGCGTAATTATTAAAAAGGTCATCAGTTTTAACAAATGTTCCACACAGATGCAAGATGTTTGTGGTTGTATGGTATATGGGAATTCTGCATTTTATGCATGATTGTTCTTTTTTTTTAAGTTTATTTATTTTATTTTATTTTATTTTATATTTTAAATATGCTTAAATTACCTATATGTTACCCAAAAATTACAAGGATTCCCATGTTCCCCACCTCCCACACCTCCCATAACATCCCACGTAGACATTTTTCATTAGTGTGGCACATCACCTGCAATTGGTATACACAACCTGGGGCTTTGACATTAAGCATGGACCATAGTTCACAATGTAGACAACACTCTCTCCCTCACAGTTCTGCATGTTGATGCTGATGTAAAGTGACCTTTATCTGTCATTGCAATGTCACTCAGGATAATTTCCAAGTCCTGAAAAAGTCCCTGTATTACAAATGTTTTCCCTTCCCTGACCCGAAAGTGTTCAGTGGCCACTGGCTCCACCTCACTGTTGTAATTTCTTCCATTGCTATAATCACAATATGTATACCACAGAATACCAGTAAGATGACTCTAGTCCATAGCTCTTCCCCCAATCCTGAAGAGTTTTGGATGGTGATGTCCACTCCACCTCCAAGTGAGAGGGGGCTTATATCCCATGGATATGATGGATGGGAATATCTGAGGTGACTTGGGTGAGTCCATTGAGATGTAGAGTAGGAGTTGCAGCTTGACTGAGATTCCAGGCACAGCTAGCACATAGGCAGGGCAAAGGCTCCAGTCTCTGGAAGTATACCTACAAACTCCAGCATCAAATATAGGTTTGAATAGAAGGCACTGATTGAACATGTGCAGAGAGGAATAATTTGAGTCCATCTCTGTCACTATTAGGAGCACAGATTCCAAAGTAGAGCCTTCGGATAAGGCATCAATCTCTGGAGCTATCCCCCCTTATATAGGACCTGGTTGTCTCCAGAGCCCTCAGGAGCCCCTCTGTGTGAGTTGATATCCACTTTGGTGTTCTATGAGATCCCACAGAGTTGTGTGTATGCATTACCTCTGGGATGACCTCCTGACTCTCTTCGAAGTATCTTAGCCACATGAATTCATTTGTCTTTACCTTTTCCCCCTTTTATTCAAGGTCTTTTTACAGTCGTACTCCAGTGTTTTTATCAGGAAATAGGATGCTGTATTTTGTCAAATGCTATTTCTGCATCTATAGAAATGATAATGTGATTTTTTCTTTCAATCTGTTTATGTGGTGTATTACATTGATTGATTTTCTTATATTGAATCATCCTTGCATACCTGGAATGAAACCCATGTGGTCATGGTGTATAATACTTTTTATATGTTGTTGAATGTGATTAGCAAGTATTTTGTTGGGGGTTTTAGCATCTAGGCTCATTAGAGAAATTGGTCTGTAATTTTCCTTTCTTGTCGTATCTTTGTTTGGTTTTGGTATTAGGGTAATGTTGGCATCATAGAATGAGTTAGCCAATATTCCTTCTACTTCTATTTTTTGGAAGAGCTTAAGCAGAATTGGTATTAGCTCTTTCCAGAATATTTGGTAGAATTCAGCTGTGAAGCAATCTGGTCCTGGGCTCTTCTTAGTTGGGAGGTTTTTGATGATTGAGTCTATCTCTCTATTTTTAATTGAACTGCTGAGTTCATCAATTTCTTCTTTCTTCAATGTAGTCTGTTTATGAGTTTCTAGAAAATTATCAATTTCCTTTCAATTATCATTCTTGCTGGAATATAATTTTCAAAGTATCCTCTTATGATACTCTTTATTTCTCTGGGGTCAGTAGTGATATCGCCTTGCTCATTCCTTATGTTGTATATATGCATCTTTTCTCTATTTTTCTTTGTTAATCTGGCTAAGGGTTTGTCAATTTTATTGATGTTCTTGAAGAACCAGCTTTTGGTTTTGTTTATTTTTTTCTAGTGCTTTCTTATTTTCTGTTTCATTTAGTTCTGCTCCAATTTTTGTTATTTCCTTCTTTCTACTTCCTTTGGGTTTAGTTTGTTGTTATTTTTCCAATTCCTCCATGTGTGCAGTTAGGTCTTCATTTTTTGCTCTTTCTACTTTTTTAAATATATGTATTTATGGCTATGAACTTCCCTCAAAGGACAGCTTTCAATACATCCCCTAGGTTTTGATATGTTGTGTTGTCATTTTCATTAGTTTCAAGGTAGTTACTGATTTCTTTTGAGATTTCCTCCTTGACCCACTGTTTGTCTAAGAGTGTGTTGTTTAACTTCCATATCCTTGTGCCTAACCTGTTTCTCTGGACCTTACTGATTTCCAATTTCATTCCATTGTGGTCAGAGAAATTACTTTGTATAATCTCAATCTTTCTGAATTCATTGAGGGTTGTTCTGTGGCCTAGCATGTGGTCTATCTTGGAGTATGATCCATGTGCACTCGAGAAGAATGTAAAACCTGCTGTATTTAGGTGTAGTGTTCTGTATATGTCTATTAAGTCCAGGTCCTCTAATGTATTGTACAGAGTCTTTGTTTCTTTATTGATTCTCTGTCTAGATGTTCTGTGTAATGATGATAATGGTGTATTAAAGCCCCCACTATAATTGTAGAGGCATTTATTTCTCCACTTAGTTTTTCCAGAGTTTTCCTTGTGTGTTTTGAGGCACCCCATTAGGTGCATAAACCTTTATGATTGTTCTCTCTTGTTGAGAGATTACCCCTTTTACTAATATATAGTGTCCATCTTTGTCTCTTCCAATAGTTTTGCATTTTTAGTCTATTTTGTCTGATATTATAATAGCTACTCCTGCACTTTTTTGGCTAGCGTTAGCTTGTAAAATTATTTTCCAGACATTCAATCTCAGCCTCCTTGAATCCCTGGGTCAAAGGTGAGTGTCTTGTAGACAGCATATAGATGGATCATATTTCCTTATCCATTCTGCCTATCTGTGTCTCTTCAGTGGTGAAATTAATCTATTAAAATTCAGTGTTATTACTCGCAACGAATTTCTTACTTCAGCTATATTTTCTTTGGTTTGATGTATGTCATATGTTGTTTTGTTTCTGTTTTTGTCTTTTCAGTTGTTTTTAAGCTCATCCAACTCTCCCTTGTTTTATCCTTTCAACTTTTAGAACTTCCTTTAATATTTCTTGAATGGCATGTTTCTTATTGGCATAGTCTCTTAATTTCTGTTTATCTGTGAATATTTTGATCTCTCCATCATTTTTGAATGCCAGTTTTCCTGAATAGAGAATTTGTGGCTGGATGTTTTTTTTTTCTTTTAGTACTTTGTCTATGTCATACCACTGTCTTCTTACCTCCATGGTCTCAGATGAGAAATCAGCACTTAATCTTATTGTGTTTCCCTTGTATGTATTGGTTCTCTTTTCTCTTGCTGCCTTGAGTATTTTCTCTTTGTCTTGAGCATTGGACATTTTGACAAGTATATGTCTTGGAGTTTTTCTGTTGGGATTTATACTATTTGGGATGTGCTGTGCTTCCTGGATCTGCACATCCATCTCTCTCAATAGGGTTGGGAAGTTTTCAGCCATTATTTACTTCAATACTCCTTCTGTTTCCTTTCCATTTTCTTCTCCTTCTAGGAGGCCCATAATGCATATGTTTGTGCATTTTGTGTTGTCGGTTAATCCCTGAGTCCCTGCTGGTTTTTTTCTATCTTTTTATTTATCTGTTCTATTATCTGTTTGATTTCAGATGTATTGTCTTCCACATCACTAATTCTTTCTTCGGCCTGTTCAAGTCTGCTGTTATGTGAATCCAGCATCTTTTTATTTCTTGGGTTGTGTCATTGATCACCATCATATCCATATCTTTTTATGTATGTTTACAGTTTCTTCAGTATGTTTTCCCAGTGTCTTCTTAATATCCTTAATCTCTTTCTTCACTTCATTATTTTGTTCCATGATTTTTCTTTAGAAAGGTTTGCTTATTTGCTTTATGTTCTGCATCTCTTCTTGGTTTTTAGTTTGTTCATTGGACTGCTCCATGTCTTCCTGTTTCTCAGTTTGGTCTCTAATTTTTTGTTGCCCTCTACTCATCATTTTATCATGATGGGTGTATTCAGTTGATTAGCTTCTCTCTCTGCTCTAGAGTTTTATTTAGCTGGTCATTCAGTGTATGTGTTAAGTTTTCTCTTTGACAATTTTTCTTCTTATTTTATTTCCTTACTTCTTTCTATGTTCCCTTGAAGGCAAAAAATTAGAGCTAGGGCAATCGAAAGATGTGAGAAAGGAAGAAGGATAATAGTAAAATTGATAAAAATTAGAAAAGGGGCTTTATAAGACTTAGTAAAATGAATATTTAACTCATATAGGAAGAGTAAAGTAATGGGGAAAAAAGTGGAATACCCATAATGGACTGGGAAACCAAATAGAGGAAAATATATATAGTGATTTAGAAGGCTGTAATGATGAGGAGAGAAAGAAAGAGTAGAGAAAGGGCTAAAAGGAAAAAGTTAATATTAATCAAAAAAGAAGAAGACAGAATAGATAGAATGGAAATTAACACCCTTAAGTTTTGGGGCAATGAAAAAACATGGTATGTAAGAACCACAACAGAAAGCAGAAGGCAGAATGATGAAGGAAGGAAAAGAGATAGCTTGGGTTACAAGATCAATAGAAACAGAGAATGGGAAATTATTGAACTAGAAGCACAGCAAAGAAGAGACAAGCTAGCAGCAGCTAATTTAAAATAATAAAAAAAATGAAAAAGAAAGAAAGAATAAAGAAAGAGGGGAGGAAAGAGGAAAGAAAAGCAAGAGCCAACAAATAAACAGAGTAAAACCAAACAACCACACTAGCAAGCAGTCAAGTAAAGCTAAGGAAGAAGAGTGTTCCTTCTTGGGCCCTTGTGGAACCTCTCAGACTGCTTGTGTTTATCAATCAATTGTCCTGCAAGGTTCTATCTGCAGGTTTTGAGGCAGATTGTAGCTATTAAACTAAATAAAAAAGAGAAATTCATTTTTTTAATTTTTTAAAGTAATTGTCTTTTTTGGGGGGGTGGGGGAAATAAGGGACCGAAAAGAAGTCCTCTTCTAGAGCACCCCCTTCACTTAGGGGCCCTAACTAGATATGTGGAAACTAATCAAGCACTTCCCACTTCTTGGCCTCCCCAGGGGAGCTGAAGCTCTGATGCTTGTCAGTGCAGAATGATAAAATTGGCTTATTATGCACCCTCTGGAGACAAGCCTCAGTGTCACCGGGCTGCAGGGTAAATCAGGCTTTCTCAGTAAGTTCGCCTCTACCCTCAGCCTCACACTGCTTCAAGCTGGTTTATCTGCTCTCCAAAGCTATGAGGGAGTCTAGGCAACCAAATCTGCAGAAAGAAAACCCCTCTCCACCTTCTGTCTGAACCCTCCCACTCTCTGAGAATGTTCCCTCTCACCAGGTTGCTGCCAGGTGTTGGGGCATATCCCTGGGCAGCTAGGTAAATCAACTTCTTCAGCAGATTTGCCCCTCCCCTCAGCCTGGTGCTGATTCAAGGCACCTATTTTGTTCCCCAAACCTGCAAAGTGTTCCAGGTAGCCAAATCCACAGAAAAGAAACACCTCTCAACCCTTTGCCAGAAACCTCCTACTCTCAGAGAATTTTCCCTCTCACCGGGTTGCCAGTGGGAGTCGTGACTCAAACCAGTCTTTTTCCCTGAGGGTGGGCTCAGCCGTCTGTGTTAACCACCACAGGCAGGATTAAAACAAATGAATCTCTCCTAAGGAATCCATGCCATCGAGCTCCCTTCAGATAGATGTTCCTGAGTTTCTCGCTATGTGTGCCCACAGTACAGACCCCAGGGCAGTACCCTGTCCCCAATCAGCTGTCCTCAGAAAGTGAGTCAGTGAGTGCTCTCCTAAACTGATACCATTTTGCCTCCCTCTGCATGATTGTTCTTTAAATTCACCACCTCTCTAATAAGAAAATAAAAGTTAAATAAAATTCAACTCAGCTCCATCCATCTTCCCCATGGGATATAAGCTCCCTCTCAATTAGGGATGCAGTTGACATCACCATCCCCAAATCCTCAGGATTGGGGAAAGAACTGTGGATTAGCGTGGACTTACTGGTATTCTACTATAGACATATTGTGATTTTAGCAATGGAAGAAATTGCAATATTGATGTAGAGCCAGTGTCCACTGGAGGCTCTGAGGGCAGGGAGACAGAAAAACAGTTGTAATACATTAGCTTTTATGGGTCTTCAGAATCATCCTGAATGGCTTTGCAACAACAGATATAAGTCATTTTATATCATCACATAACATGCACAATTGTGTGGGAGAGAGTGTAGACTACAATGTGAACTATGGTACATGCTTAATGGCAACACCCCAGGTTGCATTTATCAATTGCAATTAATGTGCTACACTAATGAAGGATGTTTATGTAAGAGGTTGTGGGAGATGTGGGGAGTGGTGCATATGGGAATCTCTATATTTTTTTGCATAATATTTATGTAATATAAGTATCTGTTAAAAGATTATTATTTAAAAAAAGCATCTAGAGAAGGTGTTACTTGCTTGTGGTATAGTATAATTTAAAAATTGTTTAGGTCATGGTGAAACTACCCAGCCTGAATGATTACTGAGCCATAAGGGATACTGTGCAACTTGCTGTCAGAAGCGACCTACCATTCAGAAATTAAGCTTTAAATTTTACAAAACTGAGACTAAGATACAAATTAAACTCTCTGAATTGTTAAAAAATAAAAAAAAATTAAATTAAATTAATCTCAACGCAAAATGAAAAAATTCAGTCAACCATTCATTGAAGCCAGCTGCTGCAGGATCATGCAGATCATGTTAAAACCAGTGAATTCCATGAGCTTTGGCACATTGCTGCACTTTATTTCCTCAAAAATTGATCCTTGATCAGAAGCAATACTGAGTAGAATAACATGAGTGTGGAAAAGACAACCTGTAAGTCCACATACTCAGTGCTGGTGTCTGCTTCTGGCAGATTGAGCACTCATCATTTCCTGTGTCTAGATTAGCCTTTGTGAATGGAAGTCCATGAGCCCATACACATCCTCAATCACTTCAACCATGAACACTTAGTCCATCAACTCACTGGGCAAGTAGAGGATTGGCAGGGGAAAGAGGCTGACTGGTGTCCATGTAACAGTTCATGCTATACATTTGATTATTAAACCCCCACTATCCTAAGGTAAACCTTTTAAAAGAATTCACATGGGACAAATATCTTTCATGTCTTTTACCAATTCAGAAAGGTCTATCCACATACATCTTCCCCTTGGACTTCCACCTTATCAATTCCCCAATTAGGTTCCCTCCAAGTCCCTGAGCATCTAGCTAAACTAACCACAGCCAGTGTGCCTTCAAGACCTGCTCAAGTCTGATCTTCTGTATGTCACTTTCAAATGATGATAAAGTGAGTATGTGCATGCCTGACTTTATGGCTTGGTTGTTCAGACAATACCCATATCATTATAATCAGCTTAGGTCTCAGGGTAACTTTTTGGCTATGGTTAAGCATATGTTTCTTCTAAGTTCCAGTAGCAGACCAAAAGCTGTTTCTCAAAAGAAGAGTAGTTTTCCATAAAGGACATCAGAGATTTGCTCCAAATTCCCAGGGGTCTCCATTTTAATTTACCTATAGGGACCTGCCAAAATCTCCCAACAACATCTCTGTTTAACCCTAACACTTCCAGCACCATTGAATCTACTTGATCATATGGCCCAAGTGGCAGAATAGTTTGAGTGGCATCCTGGATCATTTGTGGAGTCTTCTCTTGTCCTGGACCTCTCAATGCTAGCAACTTTTCCAGCACCTCACCTCTGAAGGGGTATCTCAAGGTGCTCTATACCACAAGATATCTAGAACATGAAGATTCTGTTCCTCTAGAAACACTCTCAGTACCAAAATCTTTATTAGTTTGAGTTTTCTAGAGAAAGAGAACCAGTAGCATATGTGTATATATACTTTAAGAAATTTAAAAGGAAATAGTTCATGATTGTGGAGTCTGGCAACTCCTAATTACATAAGAAAGGCCACAGACCTTGAATTCTAGTAAAGGTGAAGTTTAAGTCTTGATTCTGAATTCCTTAAGTGAAGATGACAGGCTGGGACTTCTGATAACATTTGATATTGACAACAAAGGTAGAAATTCTTCTAATCTCTGGAATCCTCAGGTCTTGCTGTTAAGTCCTCTTTGTGATTGGATGAGGCCTCCCCACTTCAGGGTGGATAATCTCCTTTACTTAGCTCCACCTGATTGTAGATGCTAATTTCATCTATACCTCCACTGTAACAACTAGGACAGTATTTCACCAAATGACTAGAAACCAAAGCCCAGACAAGTTGACACATAAAATTACCAAGTTAACCAACAGATTCTCTCTTTCTTTCTCTCTCTATATATAATATTTGAAAATATATATAGCACCTATTCATGGTAACAACATTCTACAATTGAAATAGAAAGGACCTTAACCTCACAGGGTCTTTGATAAAAAATCAACTGCTAAAATCATAATCATTGTGAGTGACAGTTTTTGTGCTGAGATGAACAAGAAAAGGATGTTAATTCTTACCATTTTGATTTAACAAACACATATTGGAAAGAAATGAGTAAAGTATGTCTTTTTACTGATGATACAATGTTGTGTATAGAAAACAACAAAGAATAAAATGAAAAGCTATTAGAAATAATGAATGAGTTCAGAAAGTTTGAATGGCACATGGTCAATGTACAGGACTGAATTTTATTTCTATATACATACAATGGACAAGCCAAATATAAAATTGAAAACAGGAATTAACAGGATTAAAATGACTAAATTTAATAAAATATTTATAACACTTATGATCTAAAAATATTATGCTGAAAAAATATCATTGAAAGAAATGAAAAAAAATCTAACTAATGGGAAAAAATATTTACTAATAATGTCTGATAAGTGATTGCATTTAGAACACATGGATAATCCTGAAAACTCAATAATAAAAAGCCAAGCAACTCAATTAAAATGGGGAAAGAACTAGGACACACGTATCTCCAATGCAGATTCACAAATATCCAATATATATATATAGGATCATCAAAATCATAAGCCATCAAGGAAATGCTAATCAAAACCACCATAAGATAATAATTCACATCTAGGAGGAGGGTTAAATTAAAAAGGGAGTTTATTATCTGTCACATGTTGAAATGAATGTGGAGAAATGGCAACACTAATAATATACTGTTGGTGGGAATCATGAGTGATGCAGCTGCTTTGGAAAATCCTAGAGTTTCTCAAAATTTAAACTTGGGATTACAATTTCATTCAGTAATCTACTCCTTGGTATATACCCAAGATAAATGAAAATATATATCCATGCAAAGACTTGCACGTCATTTTTATAGCAATATTATGTATGGCAGCCAAAAAGTATGGGGAAAAAGCCATCGGCTGATGAATGGTGAATAAAATGTTGTGTTCATACAATGGAATACATTTTGGAAAAGATCGTTTTGAAATTTCAAATGGGAATGAATAGAGATTTTCTATTAGCACCAATCTGAGACTGAATTTGTATAGTTGGTAGTTAGAAGGAAATGGAACTAAAAGGATGAAAGGATAAATATGTATGGACTTTAAAATTATTATTAAATTGGAAATCTTTAGTCTAAAGAGCCATTAAAATCCCTAATGCTTTCTTCATTTTTTCGCAATTAACGCATATTACTTCAGTACTAAATATGTATCTGAAGAGAAAATTGAATAACTTTATGCTGTTTTAGTTGGAATATTCAGGGTACCGTTGGGATTATCCAGTATCTGAAAAAAACAAATACACAATTCAAATCAGAGCTTATGTGGCAACTCTAGTCTATTTGATAAAACTTTAAATTAGATAGCTTATATGCTCTACCCTTCATAGAGAAAGAGGGGCTATATGTTCAAATCACTCATTGTCCTGAACTTAATCATATCAGCCTTATAATAATAACAAAAGTAATCACAATAATAACTATAACAACAATAGCAATTGCAATAATGATAATGATTCTTTCAGTAGCCATAAAGTTGGTAATTTTGGCATAATGGTTTCAATTAATTCTAAGAAATAAAATTTATTTATATTCTTTTCAACATAAATTAAACTATAGCAAATAGAAATAAAATTCATAAAAACATAGTGGCATTTAAACTATGTTATATATTTATGTGATATGATAAGATTACATGACATTTAGGGCAAATAAAATATTATTTAAAATGTCTTGAAAATTACAAAATAATACTCTAAAAAAAGTAAATGACTCCTAAATGATATTTCACATTACAGATAGGACAGAAATAGCTTAATCAATGCCAGCTCAAAATTATTTATAAATTAAATGGATTCACAGTCTGAAACGCAGTTAAATATGTAAGGAACTGAAAAATTCTCATTCTAAAACAAATATGAAAACATAATGGCCAACATATTTGATCACTCATCTTTTGAAGGAGGTTCATTACCTTAACATATATTAATAATACCAAGTACTTAATAAACAATGCAATATGGTGCTAATACAGAAATAAATATATCAAGAAATAGGAATATAAATTCAAGGTAATTTATACCTTAATCCAGGAGCTGCAATGAAGCAAAAGAGAAGTAGATTAACAAGAAAACTGCAACCCTAGAGGGTTATTTCCTGCTTTAAATGGTAGATTCCAGATAGATTAAAAGCCTAAATTTGAATATAAAACTACAAAAACAACAGCAACAACAAAAAACATATATCATTTAAAACTTGAGGTGTTTAAAACCACCCTAAACAACTTATAAAATTACAATATAGAGGTGAAAGAATTCCTTGATATTAGTATAAAAGTTACCTCTTCAAAGAAAGACACATAGGCAAAGTTAATAGATGAATGGAGGAACAGAAGATGGTTTCCCTAGCTCCAAAATCAGAAAGGATAAATACATACTATTAAATGTTGGCAGAAACATTCTAAAATCAAAGGATATGTCTAGAAATTCAATAAAGTCATACAAAAGTTATTTTATTTTTTAATATTCAAAATATAATTCCAAAATGGCTATCAATTAGGAGAAGCTCAAATTAACTGTCAAACATTGATAAAATTTCAGGCAAAATGACACAAAGTTTTATCAGGATGACAATAGCAATAATTGTAAAGCTGGTTTTTCAGTTTTTTAACAAGGATATGGACTAAGCATAATGTTAATGCTCTACTGAAAAATGTTATTTAATAAACTGGGATTTGGAAGCTTAGTTATTCATGGATTTTGGGAATAAACAAATAATATATGGTGGGTGCTGTGGGAGCAATGCAGTTTTTACACCAACAAAAATGTTAGCTATTGTTAAGCAACTTTCACTGATCATTTAAGGTAAAAAAGTATACATCAACAAAGAGGATGAGATTGATTTAAGAACAAAACGTATTAGAATTAATGAAGCACATATATACACACATACATTTAATATCACATTCAGTATGAATTAAGCTTTATATAGCAATTATATCTGAAGAAATATTGCTTTGGTCTTTGTCCAATTGACTGTCATAATTTGTTCAGTTTGATATTTAATTATTAAACGGAAATACAAAAAGCTTCTTTTCCTAAGGGTAAATTCTTCACCAACCTGGAATAAGACCATATAACTGTAAATAAACTAATCAGTACATAGACAATTACTCTAAAAGCAATTTTTAAATGGTACTGAGAGCAGATTCTAATTCATTTCAGGTAGGAATCATGGATCCTGGATGATCTCTGGGTTTTCTTGTCCTGTCTGCCATCACCACCAGGTTCTACTGTAATGGACATTTGGATTCCCTTTAATTCATCCATTGTGTGTTATCGCTTATCTCATGAATGGAAATATCAAGGCCTAAATTCAGCAACCTTATTGCTATGTTTTGTACTTTATCTAGATTTTTATTAATTATTTTATGCATTTAAACTTTGTCAGAATTATTTGTTTTCCATGATATTCATTTTTGAACATTGCTTGTTTTTTTTTGTTTGTTTGCTTTGTTTGAATGGCTCCGAGTCAGATTGTTTCTCCCTGTTATTAATCCTGACTGACTTCTTTCTGCAACTCCTGCTCTAAGGTAAACAGGAAGTCTGAAGTAGATTTAAAGCAGTATATGTTTATGATATAAATGAATCTCTTCATAGGTATAAGTATTTCTCTTCTAATTATCTAGAAGAATTACAGATTTCATATTCATGGTATAGTGCATAGGTATACTGAAATAAAGAGTGTGAGTACTAGTTTATCTATCTATCTATCTATCTTTCTATCTATCTGTCTGTCTAGCTAGCTAGCTATATTTGTATCTACTTAAACATTAAATAATAATAATTATATTACACCATGAAAATAACATTCATAGCATATATTTGCAGTAATATAAATCTTAGTTTTCATCCCAGCCAGGTCACAAAAAACAGTATGAATCTGAAAATGTTATGCAACTTTCTTGACCTGTCTCCATTTAGAACAGCATGGTTATAGGAAAATAATCCCACATTTCTACTTTTTAAATGTACAATAGTAAACTTTCTTTTTTTTTTTTTTTTTACAATTATGCTAACTTTATTTTTTTTTTTAATTTTTTTTTTATTTATAGTGGGTACAGAATAATAATTCATTTTATCTAATCAAGCTTTATGTGCAAATGTTAACAATGCAAAACTAATTATATATCACCCATTTTATACAAAACAACTAATTGACCGAGAGTTTAACTTTATATAATTGCAGAGATAATGATTTTAAACACTTTATTCCACTTTGATTATTTAAATGTTATTTCTAATGAAATGGAAAATATCTTCCTTTTGATATCCAGAAATATCTAGCAAACATTCTATCCAGGGCATGCTTGATTTCCCTGTTCTGAGGGTAAAAATGATGGGCTTTGAGAGTGGACACCATAATGTATAACATGACTGTCCACAGTGTCTGAGTTGTTGATTCTTTTGATATGGGGCCCATACAAGTAAACAATCCAGGAATGATAAATAAAATAAACATAGCTATCTGGGGAGAGCAGGGACATAAGGCTTTTTTTTTTTTTTTTTGTCATGCTAAATTGTCACAAGGAAAATTGAAAAAACAATTCTGTGGATCCAAATAAGATGAATTGAAATGTCTGAGTGGCACATTCTTTGAGGGAAATAAATTTACTGCCTGTCAGAAAATTCATTACAGATTTGGGAAGAGTTACTGAGATGTAATAAAAATCTAACAAGAATAAATTGTCTATGAAGAAATACATGTGGGGGTGGAGTCAGAATCTGTCCCAATGGGAGTAAGAATCAGAAGATTTCCAGCAGGGTTCACAGATAGATCACTAAGCATATTATACCCTGCAAGATTTGGAGCTTCCGGGACCTTGAGATGTCCATGAGTAGGAATTCCGTGAGGAAGGTCAGAGGGTCCATGCTTGCTAATATGTTGCAGTCTCTCTGTAGTCAAAGGATAAAATGATAAAATTATGCTAAAAGTCAAAATGGAATGAGAATACAAAATATCCTCAGGGAGAATGAAAATTCTGACCTAAATTTGTATACAACATTTAAAGAGTCAAACATCTTATGCAATTTTATATGATATAAACATACTTAAATGGTAAATGATAATATAAATAAACCAGAATATAAAGTAATCTAAAAATACTAATAACATTGAGTGCTATCACTAGACCTTGGCCAATTTAGTTTTTTGTAATTTGATTTAAAAATACCAATACAGATCCATATTAGAATTCAAAATAACATAAAGATGAACAAATACACCTGCAGACTGAAATATCAGTTTTCTCCTTCTCACCATTAATATCTATCACAAAGATTTGATGCAAATTCTAACACTGTGACCCATCAGTTCCCTTCACAAGGAATGCTGCAGAGAGTATTTTGAAGAGACATGTATTTTTATTTCAAGCCATATGAACAAATGTGCATCAGGCTTCTCATTCATGGTTGCCACTGTCTTTCTGGCGATCCCTGGTGCACTTATTCTCAAAATCCTCAGGGGGACTAGTAATTCAGCCTCCAGAGAAGAAAAGAACTTTTAAAGCCTTGTTATTGATAAATATTTTGTCCTATATATTGTGATTAATTAAATGGATAATAACTTAAATTTAAGAGATGACTAGAATGTGGGTTTTAAAAACTTGAGAAAGCTCATGTCACTAAAAAAGGTTTTTATGTCAGTGTTGGCTTAATGATATTTCAAGTTTATTTCATAACAATAATAATAGCCTTTAGAGAAGAATATTTAAAATGCTTCATATGTGTAAATATGTATGTAAAATATATAAATTATAATTCAATTAAATATATATAACTGAAAAGAAGTTCAAGTAAAACAAAATCTGCTAAGTTCTGCATCCAAGTGGCAAGATTGTAAAGAAACCAGATGGACCCATGAGCTGTGGCCCTTGAAGTGTGGTCTGCAATAGCAGCGTCTGCACCACTGGTAGTTCCCAACGGAGCAAGAGCACAGCTAGGAGAAATGGAGTGACGAGGCAGGTATTCTACCTCGAGAACCTTGTGGGGTCATTGCGGCACAGAGTAAGCTGAAATATAAGTCTGGAATGAAAACAAAAATCACAGCCAAAACCAAAACAAAACAAAGAAATAAACAAAAAACATGAAATTGGGTACCTAAAGGAGTTTTTCACTGATGAACATGACAATAAGCACATGAAATTAATTAAAGAGAAGCCCCCTCGGTCCATGCCCTCATATGTTCCTTGCTGGGATTTTGTGGGTGGAATTGGCACTGAATGTGATATTCATTCACATCCCCTCTCCAGCACGCAGTCTTTAATGTCCTCGCTGGAGTCTCCACCACGCAGTCTTCAGTGAGCGAAATGGTACTTGGTCTGTCTCATCTTGGAAGAGCTTTGTAAACTCTAGAATTTAGTTCATTTAGCCCCCATAACACAAAGAACTCTTCAACAACTTCCTGAGTAAGTCTTTTTAAAATTTTTTTTACCTATTTGTTTTACTAGTATTAACACATGAAAGTTATGTATGCATATGAATTCCATTGTCAAAATTGTCACTAATATTGTCCCATTTTACACTTAACATAATAAAATTATGTTTATTGTAATGAATATTATGAATATATATCTCAATATTTAAAGCTCATAAGACTCTTTAATAAAGGTTTATATAAAATATAAGTTTATAAATATAGTGCCTGTATTAGTCATTGTCTCTCAGGGAAACAGAACTGACAGAATGTATGTGTATTTGCGTATGTGTGTGTATAAATATATATATATACACAAATTCTGTATATCATTATAGGTATATTATGAGATTTTATTATACGAATTAGCTCACACAACTGTGGGGCTTGGGAAGTCTGAATTACATAAGACAGACAGCAAGCTGGGAGCTCTGATGAAGGTTTTATTACCTTCCTATGGAGAAGTTGGCTGGCTGAAATTGAGATACATTTTCTTCTTTCTGAGTGATCACTATGTGTCCCACGTCAATTTTTAAATGTGATTGTAATTTCTTCAGAAATTTAACAGTATTTTAGATTGAGTTCCATTTAATATGATTATTTTTGAGCTGAAACTTTCCTTTAAAGTAATTTTTCTTCAACTATGTATGTGGAGTATCCTTTAGGGGTTGCTTATATTTTCTACACTTTTCTTGCTGTTTTGCATGGTATTTCATATTTTTAAATGCCATATCAACTTTATATATAATCTTTTGAATAGAAAGTCAATAAAATAACATATATTAATATCACCAAGTACTTAATAAACCATACAGTATAGTGCTAAAGCGGGAATAAATATGTTAAAAGAACAGAACAATAGTGCTCAGAAATAAGTATATATATTCAAGGTACTTTCTACTCTTCATAAAAAGTTTGCTCAGGCAACACAATTTCATTGCTTCGTAGATGGTGAGAGAAAAACTAATCCTAAAAGGAAGAACATTCATCTGTATCACTTTTTTCTTGCTTTAAGGTGATGAAATACAAATAAAATAAAAGCCTAAACTTAAGAGGTAAAACTACAGAACTTATAAAGGAGAAACTGTTGTAAACTTGCATTGGTATAAACTCCCTGAAGAATATCTAAACCCACAAAATATTAGCAAAAGAATTTCTTTTGAATAAAAGTTGTCTGTATCAAAAAGGACACATAGACAAAGTAAACAGGTGATTGGAAAAAAAGGAAATGTTTACCGTTGCTCCAATTTTAATTGAAATAAATATATGCTAACACATGTTAAAAAAATCATTTTCAAATCAAAGGAATATGGATAGAAATCCCCAAAAAAGATGGATAAAAATGCTTTATTGAAAATATAATTCCTATATGCATATTAAGTGTCAGAATTTCTAATTTATTTAGAATATGAAATATGAAAACTCAAGCATAAGTGAAACACATTTTTATAAATATAAGAATGGCAATAATGGAAAGCTGGATTTCACCATTCTCTATCAAAGATATGATGAAAGCATAATATTGATACATCCCTGATCATATTATAAATGGAAAAATACAATGTTGTAAATCAAATCATTTAGTAAGCTGAGAGTTTTAACAAAATAGATATCCATGCATTATGAAATGAATTAATGTGGTGGGTGCTATGGAAAACAATGCAGTTTTTAGAATAACAAAAAAACTTATACTTTACCTGTTCTAATTGATCCTTTGACTTAAACAAACAAAAATTACTGAGTGAGTTTATTTCATAATTAATTAATTCTAATAATTTATTAGAATTAATGAAATACATGTGCAAAGAAATAAGCCTTATACAGCAATTTTATTTGAAATAAAACTGCTTGTTATTTTTTTTTTTTTCAGTTGGGCTTTCAAACCGTCACTTATACTTTTTTCAATACAAATTTAATTACTTAAAATAGTTCAAGGTTATCTACATATACTGGACATCATGGGGATAACAAAAACCTTTTATCATTTAATAACGCTATTTAACCACAAGTACACATAAACACACATACACCAAAAATGATACCAAATAATGGCACAAAGAATTAAGCTTTAAACAGTACTTCTAGAAGCAGTTTTTAAGGTTAGTGGGAGCAAATTCTGTTTTCTCTCATGCAGGGTTCATGGAATATGGGCAACCACTCTGTTTTCTTCTCTGAGTGTCCGTCATTAACAGCTCATACTTTAGATTCTCTTTAATTCAACCCATCATGTCTTACTCCATGATATCATGTGAAGGACTGTCCATGTCTGAATTCAGTGTTAACTATTAGCATGTTCTATCCTTTGTCATGCTAAATGATTGATATTTAAATTATTGAAACTATCATATATTTTAGTCTCCATGATGTCTATTTTACATATTTTTGTCTTCATTCTTTGTCTGTATAGCTACCAGGCAGTAGATCACAGACTCTCTGTTGTGAATACCAACTGGGTACTTTATATCCACTGCTATCTCTCTGATAAATGGCAAGCCTGTTATAAATTTTATGTTGTCTAGTGTTATGAACATAGATGTATCCATTTATAGGTGTAAGTATTTCTCTAAGTAATTATCTAAAGATAATACATGTTTTATGTTCACAGACATAATGTGCAAGTTACACTGAAATTAAGGGCCATGGATTAAACAATATAAGGAATTCAAGCATACAAGCATATCAAGGAATCAACTTTAAAATGTAAAAATTATATTGAAAGGTTAAACAGAAGAGTTTACTGCATCTATTTGCAGGTGGAATGAATTGTTTCATCCTAGCTTTCAACCTAATGTAGTGTGAACATGAAAAAATGATAAAACTTTCTATATCTTTCTTCAATTAAACCAACATGAGCATAATAAGATGACACCACAAATCCAATATTTAACTCCTACTACTTGGCATATTAAAATGAGTAATTACAAGAAGTAATAATCAATATTATTCAAGGAAAATCTTTATTCAATGGTTAATATCTGCTTATGTATTTTAAAATGTTCTTGTTTTTCTAACAGTCACATAATTATCTAAATTTTAAGATAATACATCATATACATTATTTTTATTTGTATATAATTGAAGCATTATTTCCCATTTAAAAATTAACTCCTTAAGGTAACCAAAATGAACTACTAAACATTCTGCCCAGAGCACTTTTAATCTCCCTGTTCCTCAGGCTAAAGATGATGGGGTTTATGAAGGGGGGCACCATGGAATAGAACATGGATGTGAAGAGGGAATGGATTGTTGATTCATTTGAGATGGGGCCCAAACAAGGAAACAGTGCAGAAATGATAAATAAAATAATAGTAGCTATTTGGGGAGAGTAGGTTGATAAGGCTTTGTTCCGGGCTTCCACTGAATGCATCTGGAGCACAGTTAAAGAGATGTTAACATATGAAGTAAATAAGATGACAAAGCTTATTAAGACAAGGCAAAAACTTACAGTAAGTACCACAAAGTTAGAAAAGTGCACAGCCAGAGTTGAAATACTTATGACTTGAGGGAAGTCACAGAAGTATTGATGGATTACATTTGACATTGTGAAGGGAAGACTGAACACTGTGCTTGTGTGGATAACAGAATAGACCAGCCCACTGACATATGAGCCACCTGCTAACTGTAAGTGCAAATGCAGGGTCATGGTGACCTCATAATGCAGAGGGAAGCAAATGGCAAAGTAACAGTCATAGGACATTGCCACAAGGAAAAAAAAAAATCTGTGGCTCCAAAGAAGAGATATAAGAACGTCTGAGCAGCACATGTTTTGAGAGAAATAAATTTGTTGCCTGTCAGGGAATTCACGATTGAATTCGGAACAGTTACTGAGATGTAACAAAAATCCACCAAGGATAAATTACCCACAAAGAAATACACTGGCAAGTGAAGACGTGCATCTATCACAATAGCTGTAATGGTAAGATTTCTAGTCACGGCTCCCAGATACATAACTAGGACTTTATATTTTGTAAGACTTGGAGTCCCTGGGAGCTTGAGATATCCATGAGGAGGATTTCTGTGAAGATGGTGAAGTTGCCCATGTCTGCTAATACCCTGCTGTCTCCTTGGAGTCAAAGGATATAGTGATAATATGACGTTGCAAATCAAAATGGAGACATCCAAACTTTCATTATAGAGAGTAAATATTATATTGATCTGAATTGTTATGCTGCATAGAGCTACGTAAATCTCATAAAATTGTTATATGATTTATCTATGCTTAATTAATAGGTAGCATAATGAAAAAATTTGGATATGGAGAAACATATAAATGCTAATAATATTTAGGACTGTCACAATGTCTTGGTTGAACTAGAATTTTGTTCAACTACATATAAAAATCAAAATACAAACACATGAAGAAAAGAGCATAAAGATAAAAAACTACATAACTGAGGACTAAAATATGAGTTTTTCAGTTCCCAAGTCTTACCTTCATTTCTCTTCTTTGAGCATATCTTAGAAGGTTACTTTTTACAAAGGTGTATTTTTATTCTATATGAAGAAATGTATATCAGCCTTATTTGTTATGTTTAGTGATCTCTTTCTGAAATGCACTGTAATAATTATACCTCTAAGCATTCTCAGGGGATTGATCTACTAATTGCAGCCTCTAGAAAAGCTGTGTTCCTTTAATGCCTTTTTTCCCACAGATATTTTGGCGAGTCTGTTGAGGTAAATTAGATTTATAACAGCCTTTTGAGTTTTGAGATATAATGAGTCAGGGTTTTGTAGAAGGTAAGGAAGAACAAGTTCAGAAGCCTGAATTATAGGTTAGTGTTTTCTCAGTGACATTTTAGAGGCCCTGTCTCATAATAAAGTGATCAATAGTCTATGGAAAACAGTAAAACAAAAAAAAAAAGGTTTGATTATATACACCATAAGATTAAATGAATATATCCATAACATATACAGAAGGTGAAATAAAACAGTGTCATTGTGTTCCTTTCACAGGAATTGAATTAAAAATTAAACCAAAGGGTCTCACACAGGCACAAAATTTGAAAAGTGATGAAGTAGAATGAAAAAAATATTGCTATTATATTATAGCACAATGTAAATTCCTACTCTGTAGCTTCAGACAGTTCCTGATGCTTAGCTTTCTCTGAAAGTGTATTGAGGAAAGAAGGTTAACTGAGTGAATATTGAGAATACTTGACAAGAAATGATTTTAAAGACCTGGAGATGAAGTCACACATGCACAAAATCTTCAAAATCTTACATAATGTGTGAAGATCTCAAAGTAACATGAGTAAAATGAGGAAAGAGATAAATATTCAACTTGGAAATCATTTCTTCCTATTTTATTGATTCTAGCCTCATTTCATTGTGCTCAGGGAATATACATTGCATTAGTCAATATTTTAAATGTATTACAACATTTTTGGTGACCTAACATATGGTCCGTCCTTGAGAATGAGCCAAGTCTACTTGAGAAGAATACATATTGTGCTTTTGTTTTATGGAATGTTCTCTACATGTCTGGTAAGTCTAGTTCATTTAGAGTACTGCTTAAGTCTTGTATTTCTTTATTGATCTTTCTACTAGATGTTCTCTCTGTTATTGCAAGTGGTATACTAAATCTCCTACAATTAATGTAGAATCATCAATTACTCCTTTCAAATCTGACAGTATTTGCTTCATATATTTTGGAGGCTGTGCTATTAGGTGAATATATATAATTCTAATTGTTATATCTTCTTGGTAAATTGTCCCTTTTATCAGTATATAATGTTGGCCTTTGCCCCTCATAATTGCTTTTGACTAAAGTCTATTTCATCTGATATTAGAATAGCTACTCCAGTTCTTTTTCAGTTACTTCTTGCATGGTATTTTTATCCAAAGTTTCACTTTCAAACTATTTGTATCTTTGAACTTAAGATCAGTCTCTTGCATTCAACTTATTGTTGGTTGTTGCATTTTTATTCATTCTGCCATTGCTTGCATTTCAACTGGGGAGTTTAATCCATTTCCTTTTAAAATTACTACTGATAATATAGGACTTTATTCTACCATTTTGCTCTTTAGTTTTTGTTTTTGTATGTCTTACACCTTTATTTTTCCTTATTTCTTCTGATAATGCCTACTTCTATATTTATTTGAATTTTTTTGTTGTACCATATTGAGTGCCCTCTGTTTTCTATCTGGATATATTTTTGATTGATTTTCCTTGTGGTACCATGGGTTAAAATTTAACATCCTAAATATACAATAATCACATTTGTACTGATACCAACTTAACTTCAATAGCATACAAATAAACTTTTTCTATAAAATATTGCCCCCTTACTATTTTTGTATGTTACCACTTATATCTTTGTACATTGTCCAAAAGCATAGTTTTATCATTACTTTTTATGCATTTGTGTTTTAGCATCTGATAGAAGTAAAAAGTGGAGTTATATACCAAAAATGCCCTGCAATAATGCAAGTATTTATAAATTCCCCAGATCATTATTTCTTTATTCTGTTTTGATCCAGTGCCTAGTGTCCTTTCTTTCAGTCTGAAGAATTTCATTTAACATTGCTTTTAGGGCAGGCCTAGTGGTGATGATCATCCTCAGCATTTGTTTATACAGGGATGTCTTAATCTCATACTCATTTTTTTAAAAGAAATTCTCACTGGATACAAAATCCTTGGAAGTTTTTTTTTTTTCTTTCAAACTTTAAGTATTCCAAACCATTGCCTTCTTGTCTCCATGGTTTCTGAGGAGAAATCCGCACTCAATCTAATTGGAACTCCCTTAAACATAGTCTGGCTTTTCTCCTGCAGCTTTCAGAACTCTCTTCTGGTCCTTTGAATTTAATAGTGTGATCAGTATATGACATGGTGCATTTTTCTTCTTGTTTATCCTGTTTGGTGCTTTCTGGATATCTTGGATGTGTACATTTACATATTTTGTTAAGTTTAGGAAGTTCTCTCACATTATTTATTTGAATATCCCTTCTGTACTTTTCTGTCTTTTTTTCTTTCTGGGACTCCCACAATGTATATATTAGGTATGCTTATGGGTCCCAGAGTTGTCTTAGGCTACTTTTACTTTATGTAATCCTTTTTTTCTTTTTACTTTCTGCTCCTCAGCCTGACTCATATCAGTTGTCTTGTCTTCAAGTTCACCAATTCTTCTGCTAGCTCCAATCTGCTCTTGAAGACCTCCTAGAAATTTTTAACTTAAGATATTGGTGGTCTTCAACCTGAGTAGTTTTGTTTGGTTCCTTTTTGAATTTTCTATCTCTTTATGAAGATTGCCATATTGCACATTCATTATTTTCCTAATATCCTTTAGTTCTTCCTCTGTATTTTCCTTCATGCCCTTGAACATTTTTAAGATCATTTCTGAAATGCTTCATTTGGTGTGTCCACATTCTGGTCTCCTCCATTGGTGCTTACTGGATTTTTATCCGCTTCCTTTGAACATACCATTACTTCCTGTTTCTTTGTTTTTCTTGTACTCTGTTGCACACTGTACATTTTAATATTTTCAGATTTTACCTCTGGTATTTATTTCCTGAGATATCTGTTTCTTGATTTTGTAACCAGCTGGAGAGAATATGGAGATTTTCTTTATTTTCAAACCTCCTATCAGGAAGATCTGCCTAAGGCAAATTCAGTGTGCAGGGTTTCCCCTTTTTTTCTGGGTCTCTGTAATTTCTGGGCTTTTACTTGATAGTTGTTTGGGGATCCCTCTGTTTATTGGAATTTGTTTGACCTTTCTGTGTCCCAGGAGACAGACCTCTCACCCCTGGGAGGTTAAAAATGAGAACCTTTTCCCCAGACTCTCTGTCTTTATAGATTCTTACATTTATTTCATTGTCTCAAGCTGCTTTTGTCTGTAAGGCAAATTCTGGGAGAAAGGGCGTGCCAGAGTGGACTTTCCAAAGTTAATCTTTCCCAGTCATACAGAGCCAAGGACCTAAAAAGGGGGCACAGACCAGATCCAACTTGCACTGGGGAGACAATCAGGTACGGTGCCATGACGCTCAAAAGCTGAGCTTTCTTGTCCTGCCCAGCAAATGCAGCCATTCAAATAACTGTTCCCTGCAGCTCTGAGGAAGTGTAGCATCTTTAATTCTCCTCTGCTGCAATTTTTGTCCCTTTTTCATGAATGGGTTAAAATAAAGGCTGCTTTTGGAGCCAGGCCCCCAACAAAGAACATTCACTTATTAAAAGCTATGATAAGTGATCTACTCTGCCACCCCTTGGTGTTGGGGAAGAGGATTTTTATGTCCCTTTCTGTCACCAGCAAAATAGCCTGGGGCTGAAACACGCATGGTCTGCCTTGAGAATGGGGGATGGGTCTAGTTGTTAACACTTGGAAAGAGCAATTTCCTATTCTTTATGATAATTTATCAGAAACTTCCTCCAGCTTTTCCCTGGATACTGTAGTGGTATTCTGTCCTCTGAAGATTAAAGAAACAAACAAACAAAGCAAACAAACAAACAAAAAATCATGATTTAGACAGTTCCTCTCTGTATAACAGTTGTTCCAGTTGGAAACACTGAGTCCTGGAGGCTCCTTCTACACCAACTTTCTACAATCTCCTCCAGCAATTTTTTTTTGTTGTGTATCCAAGCACCTATATAAGTACCTGATAATTAGTAGATTTTTAGTGAATGTAGGTTAGAGTTATAAATGAAATGATGTAGTTCACAGAAAAGAAAGTTTGAAATTTTTGAAATCTCACTGAATATTGAAATATATGTAACATGTATTTAATAAAATATATATGTAATATTAAAATTATATAATATATATGATTATTGTAATTAGATATGTTGGCCAAGATATGCAAATACATATTAGTATATAAGAAAGTTGTAAAATACAAGGGAGTTGAGGTAGGTATAGGAGGCAAGATCCCAAAGGACAACACCTAAGAGTTCCAGATCACAAGAAAGATGACATATCCGGAAAGAGGGATAAAGACTGGTAGATAGGAAATATCAAAGAGTTTTTCTAAATTCCTGGAGATAATATTTAAGTTGTTGGGCGTATTCACCTTGTCCAGTGATTTTAAAATAATTGACTATTAGCATGAGAATAACGGAAATTGATGACTGTGACTTCATTTTTTTTATTGGAACGGTTTTATGAAAGAATGACAGGAGGAAAATTAGTGCGGTAGACTTGTTTAAGTAAAAGAGGTCATTTTCATGAAATTTGCTATTAAAGGATTAATAGAAATGATGCATTAACTTGTAATGAAAGTAAGGTTAGATGGTTATTTTGTTTGTTTTTGTTTTGTTTCCTTTTGTTTTTAATAGAAGAAATGTCTGCATATCACTATTCTGAAATGAATGTTGGAGTAAAGGGGAAAAAAATGATTTTATGGAATTGTATTGCGTATACCATACTGTTTTTACCACTCTAGCTGGTTAATATGATTTAAAGTCTGAAAGTCAGTTCCTCCAATTTCGGTCTTCGTTTTTAAGATCTTTCTGGCTATTTGGGGCCCTTACTCTTCCAAATGAATTTAATAATGGTGTTTTCCAGTTTCATTTCCAAATTCTAGTGGAATTATTATTGGGATTGGATTGAATCTGTGCATCAGTTTGGATAGAATTGACATTTTAATGATATTTAGTCTTCCAATCCACATGGGGCATGCTCTTTCATTTATTTAGGTTTTTCTAAAATTTCTTTTAGCAATGCATTGTAGTTTTCTGAATACAAGTGCTTCACATCCTTGTTTAAGTTTATTCCTAAATATTTGGTTCTTTTACTGATGATTGTAAATGGAATTTTTTCCTGACTTCATGCTCAGATTGCACATTACGAGTGTATAGAAACACTACTGATTTTATTAAGCTGGTATCCTGCCACTCCTCTGAAATCAATTATTAGCTTTAGCATCTTTGTTGTAAATTTTTGGGGACTTTCTAAGAATAGAATCATATCATCAGTGAATAGTGGAAGTTTTACTTCTTCCTTTCCAATTTGGATTAACTTATTTCTTTCTCTTGCCTGATTGCTCTAGGTAGAACTTCTAGCTCTATATTGAACAACAATTGTGACAGTGGGCATCTCTGTCTTGATCCTGATGTCAAAAGGAAAACTTTCTGTCTTTCACTGTTTAATACAATGTTAGCTGTGGGATTTTCATATATGGTCTTTATCATGTTGTCAAACCTTCCTGCAATTCTTATGATTTGTAGCACTTTTTCAAGAAAGATGCTATCTTTTGTCAAAAGATAGTGTCATGTGATTATTCTACTTTGATTTATTAATGTATTGTAGTACACTGAGAGATTTTCTTGTGCTGAACAAATCTTGCAAGACTGGTATAAAACCCAGTTGATAATGATGAATAATTCTTTTACTGTATTGTTGGACTCGATTAGCAAGTATTATGTTGAAGATTTTTGCATCCATATTCATTAGGGAAATGAGACTATTTTTTTAAATAATATTTTTATGTGGTTTTGATATTAAGGTGATACTGGCTTCATAGAATGAGTTTGTTAGCATGCTTTCTTCTATAAATTTTTGGAAGAGTTTGAATATAATTAAATCTTTATATGCTTGGTAGAACTCACTTGTAAAACAATTTGTTCCTGGAATTTTCATTTTGGGGAGTTTTCCATTAATGTTTCAATCTCTTTATTTGTGATTGGTTTGTTGAGGTCTTCTATTTCTTCTAGGGTAAGTGCCGGGTGTTTTTACATTTCTAGGAATTTTTCTATATCATCTATATTGTCTAGTTTGTTGGCATACAGTTGTTCTTTCATTTTTGTGGAGTTAGTAGCAATGTTGCCATTTTCATTTGTTATTTTCTTTATTTGCATCTTTTTTCTTTTTTGCTTGTTCTGTCTAGCTAGGGGTTTGTTGATTTTGTTAAACTTCTAGAATAAATATCTTTTAGTTTTTTTAATTTTCTATACAAATTTTGGTACTCAGTTTCATTTATTTTGCTCTGGTATTTATTTCATTCCTTCTACTTGCTTTGGGATTACATTACTTTTCT
Source organism: Cabassous unicinctus (assembly GCA_029593785.1). Lineage (NCBI taxonomy): Eukaryota > Metazoa > Chordata > Mammalia > Cingulata > Chlamyphoridae > Cabassous > Cabassous unicinctus. The sequence goes on from JAQZBX010005851.1 coordinate 30,182, forward strand.
GTTTCTTTTTTCTCCATCTGTTTACTTAGGTAATAGATTTTAGCTCTTTCTTCATTCTAATGAAAACATTGAGTGCTATAAATATCCCGCTCAGCACTGCCTTCACTGCATCCCATAGGTTCTGATATATTATGTTCTTATTTTCATTCAACTTGAGTTATTTATTAATCTCTCTAAAAATTTCTTCTTTTAACCACTGATTAGTTAATAATGCATTGTTTTATCTCCAGATATTTGTGAATTTTCCCTTTTTCTGGCCAGCTGTTGATTTCCAGGTTTATTCCATTATGATCAGAGGAAATGTTTTGTATAATTTGATCTTGTTGAATTTATTGAGATCTGCTTTGTGACCTAACATATGGTCTATCTTGGAGAAAGATCCATGAGCACTTGAGAAGAATGTATATCCTGCTGTTTTGGGGGTGCAGTGATCTGTGTATGTCTATTTGGTTTTGTCGATTTTTCCTTTTCAAGCTTTTTGTTTATTTATTGATCCCTTACCCATATGCTCTCTCCAATGCTGAGTGTGGTATATTGAAGTCTTCAACTCTTATTGTAGAGGCACCTATTTTTCTCTTCAATGTTGTCATTGTTTTCCTCAAGTAATTTCAGGCATACCACTTAGGTGCATATTCATTTATGATTGTTATTTCTTCTTGATAAATCATCCCTTTTATCAATATATAATGTCCTTCCTGTCTTTAATCACAGTTTTACTTTTATATTCTATTTCATCCAATATAAGTATAACTATTCCATGTTTTTTTTTTTTTGGTTACTGCATTGATGGAATAACTTTTTCCAGCCTTTCTTTTAAAATCTATTGGTGTCCTTGGGTCTAAGGTGAGTCTCTTGTAGAAGCATATAGATAGATCATATTTTCTTATCCATTCTGTTAATCTCTGTCTTTTGATAAGGAGTTTATTCCATTAACATTCAATTTTACTGCTGTAAAGGCAGTTCTTCACATATATTAACCTTTGGGTTTTCTCCTTCATATTTTATTTTCACCACTCTTTTTACACTTTAGATACTTTTACTGATATAATCTTCATTTCAAGACTCTCTTCCAATCCTCTCTCTCCTGTCTTTTCAGGTTGTAGCATTCCATTTATTATTTCCTGCAAAATTGGTCTTTTCTTTATAAACTCTGTCAGTTTCTGTTTTTCTATGAATAGGTTAAACTCATCCTCTTTTCTGAAAGACATTCTTCCCAGATATAAATTTCTTGTCAGGCAGTTTTTCACTTGGAGTATCTTAAGTGTATCATACCACTAGTTTCTTAATTCCATTGTTTCTGATGAGAAAAATCATCATTTAATCATATTGAGTATCTCTTGTACACGATTGTGTTTCTTTGCTGTTTTCAGAATTCTCTTTGTCTCTGGCATTTGACATTCTGATTAGGCAGTGTCTCAGATTAGTTCTATTGAGATTTATTCAGTTGGGAGTATGTTTTGCTTCTGTGACACAGATATCTATGTCTTCCAACATTGTTGGGAAATTTTCAGCCATTATTTCTTCAAATATTCTTCTGTCCAGTTTCCTCCTCTCCTCCTACTAGGACACCTATGACATGCATGTTTGCATATCTCTTGCCATCATTTTCTTCCCTAAGACAGTGTTCAATTTTTTCATACTTTTCTTTATCTGTTCTTTTTTATGTCTGTGTTTGGAGGATATGTTTCAAACTCACTGATCCTTTCTTCTGCCTCCTCAAGTCTGCTATTATATGCCTCAGGTGTAAATTTTTCTTAATATACATATTTTTTGAGGTACTGGGGTCAGGATTGAACCCCAGACCCCATATGTGGGAAGCTGGGCCGACACCCAACCACTGAGCCACATCGGCTCCCCTGAGTTGGCCTTTTGTCTGTTTGCTTGTTGTTTGTTTTTTGGCGTTGTTGTTTTTAGGAGGCATGGGGAACTGAACCAGGGACTTCCCAGGTGGTAAGCTGGCACTCAACTGCTTTAGCCACATTTTCTACCCCCACCCCCTTTTTTTAAAGATCTCTGGTGTAAATTTAATTTCATTTACCATGACTTTCAAACCAATATGATCTGCTATTTTTCTATATATGCTTTCAAATCCTTTGTGCTCATCCACTGTCTTCTTTTCCTTAATATCTTTAGCTATCTCTATGAATTTATTAAGGAGATTTGTTTGAACATATATATTAGTTGTGTCAATCCTTTATATCATCTGGAGGCTTATCATGTTCCTTTAACTGGGCCATATCTTCCTGTTTCTTGGTATGGTTTGTAATATTTTGTGGGTGTCTTGGCATCTGGCTTAATAGATATATTTATTCTGGGTGCAGTTTCTCTCTTTACCTTAGTGCTTTCTTGCCTTTTCTCTATTGCTGCTTGTGTAGTAGGAGGTAATTGGTACTGTAAGCACTTTAGGCTGATGCTGCCTGCATTAGCCCAGGAACCAATGAAACTTCACCCTTCTTGACTAGAATATTGAGAGGGTTGTGCAGTCAGAAGTTTTTTTAAGTGAAAGATACTGAACGAAGACAAGAAATCAGCTGCTGGTTCCAGCTACTCAGAAGACACAGGCATTTGGTGCAGACTGTGGATTTCAGTGGTGGAATGCTGTTTTTAACATGCTTCTATTTGGGATTGCTTTGTTTTCAATTTTTTATTTTTTTAAAAATATCTCAATTACATAAATATTACAGAGAATATATAAGAGATTCCCATATGCCCCACTCTAAAAACCTCTCACATTTTCCCACCTTACTTTCATTAGTGTGGTACATTCATTGCAATTGATAAACACATTCTGGAGCATTTCCAATAAGCATGGATTATAGTTTACATTGTAGTTTTCACTCTCTGGTTGGGATTGTTTGATAGTGTTTTATTAGGTCTATTTTTAATCACAAGACACTGTTGAGACCCCTAATAGCTTGAACACAACTGCTGTCCCCAATAGCTCTAGTGCTATGAATGCAGTTTCAGGGAAAGCCTCTGAATTAGTGATTCCACTGCCAACCATCACCTCTGAAGAAAGCCATTTCAGTCAAACCCCCTGGGCAGGGAACTAAAATTTTTGTTTTTAAAGAATCAGCCAAGCTTTAGCAGTTGGGTTCCTGATGGGTGTAAGCTGATATTACACAAATCCTAGGGGTGCTGCAATTTCCTTTCTGTGACTTAGGGACAGCTTTCAGGAGTCTATTGTATTCTCAACCACGTTGCCCATGAGGAACAGCCTGGCCTAACCCAATACTGCTGGAGATAGAACACCAGGTCCCTTAGCCTCCAGGAACATGTGGCATGAGAGATGTTTGTGTGTGATACTTTACTGTTTATTAAAGACATGCAGGGGACTGGCTGTGAGTGTTTTCACAGTAACCTAACACTTGTGTGGGTCCCCAAACTGGACATGGGTAGGGGAAGAGGAACAGCTTCTACAAAGGAACCTGCAGGGTTGGAGTTCTTGGGACCTCACTTTGGTTTCCTGTCTATTGGCAGTCCTCATCTCCCCTACTGTTGTGGATTGGAGGTTAGTCCCGAGAGGTGGTGTCCCAGGGCTCACAAGCAAAGGTGACTGTGGAATAGTATTGTTTCATCACAATCTTTTACAGAGTGACAGATTAAAATTATAGCAAACCCTGTGTATTATTTATTTCAACCATTAGCCTTTTTTTGAGTCTGTGATGGTTTGAAGATGGATGGACCCCCAAAGTTCATGCTTTTAAAGCTGGTCCATTCCTGTGGGTGTGAACCTATTGTAGGTGGAAATTTTAAATTAGGTTCCTTCAGTAAGGCATGGCCCAGTTTGAAACTTAATCCTCTTACTGGAGTTCTTCATAAGAGAATGAAATTCAGAGAGAGAGAGAATTTCATGGAAGCAAGAAACTGAAAACAATGGAAAAGGGAGAGAACAACAGACACTGTCATATGCCTGCCAAATGACAGAGGAGTCCAGAACTGCAAGCAGCCAATCTTCAGGAAGAGAGCATCACCTGATGACACCTTAATTTGGACATTTTCACAGCCTCAGACCTGTAAGTTTGCAAGCAAATATATCCCCATTGTAAAAGCCAAAAAAGGAAGAAATCACAAAATATAATAAAATCATAAAAATTATTAAAATTGTTCCTATTGAGAGAGGACAGGATTTTCAATATAAATTTCATAAGGAATCTATACAGAAAATAAACCTTCTGGAACTAATAAGAAGATTTAACAATGGCAGAATATTCATGGTCAACACCAATAACTAATCATATTACTATGTAATAACAATGAAAACATCAAAGCAAAAATGAAAAGGAATAGTATAATTAACCACAATATTAAAGAAAAATAAAAAAGGAAACACTAAGAAAAAAATATCTAAATACAATTTGCACAGGGTCTATAGGCTGCAAAATAAAAGATGTTTGATGAAAGTTATCAAACTAAATGGAGATGTGTATCATGTGTATGGACTGCAAGAATTCAACATATGAAGGTAACAATTTTTACCTTTATCTATACATTTGTCAGAAATCTCATTAAAACATCAGCACGCTCTTTGCAGATTTAGACTAATTGGTTTTTAAACATAGTCAAGTTTAAAAAAAAACCTAGAATGTACAAAACAATTTTGAAAAAGTAGAATAGATTTGGTTGAATCACACTATTGTCTTTTAAGATTTTGTAGTATTAGTGACATATAAATAAGTAGATCAATAGACATAAACAGAGAGTTCTATAACCCATACATATATGGTCATATGACTTTTGACAAAGATCTAATGACTACTTAATTGAAAAATAATAAGATTTTTAAAAATTAATATAACATTTGGACATCCATATGTAAAAATAAGAACTTTGATGAAACATGCACACTGTATACAAAAATTAACAATAAATATCACTTATAAATTTACAAAATTTTTAGAAGACAATTGTAACTGTTTGGCAATGTTGTGTAATTATGATTTCAAAAAATATAATTGGATCATGCTTGCAAACTGATCTGTTAATCTGGGCATGATTAAGTTATGATTAAGGCATTGACTGGGCCATGTTAGTAGGACATTGAGCTCCATCCCTTGGTGGGTAGGGAATCAAATATAAAAAGCATGGTAAGAACAGAGTGGAAGCAGTTTTTAAGAAGCAGTTTAGATATGGGAGAAAAGGCCCCAGGAGAAGATAAGTGAGCCTTTTGACTGATTGTCTACAGCTGACATTGTGGAGGAACCAGAAGAGCTAAGCCTGGAGAGAAATGCAGCCCCAGAAAGAGAGGAACCCAAGAAGCCTGAACTCTGGCAAACATGAGCAGCTGTCTTGCTCCAACACGTGACAATGGACTTTGGTGAGAGAAGAAACTTACCGCTTTATGGTCTGGTATTTGTGGAGGTCTACCCCAAATAAATACCCTTTATAAAGTCCAACGCATTTTGGTATTTCACATTAGCACCCCTTTGGCTGACTAACACAGAATTTGGTACTGAAGATTGGGGAAGTGCTTTTGCATATACCAAAATGTTGGAATTGTTTTATAAATGGGTAAGGGGTATTTTTTTGAGAAATTGTGAAATGCTTGATGGAAAAGGCCTAGATCACTTAGAAGAGACTGTTGATAGTAATATGGATGCTAAAGAGATGTTCTCTTATGCCTTAGAAGTAAATGATGAAACTATTATTGGAAACTAGAGGAAAAGCAATCCATGTTTTAAATTTGCAGAGAACTTATCAAAATTAACTCCTGGTGTTATATGGAAGACAGAATTTGAAAATGGTGAACTGGAGCATTTAGCTGAAGAACTTTCCAAGTTAAACTTGGAGAATGTGGGTTGGCTTCTCCTTGCAGCTTATAGCAAAATACTAGATGAGTGAAATACACTAAGGACTGAACTTTTGGGCTCAAAGAAAAAAGAAACTGATTCCTGAACTTACAAGTTTCTGGAATTCAAATTCCCAGATGAAAATGCCTCATTTGAAGACTTTACTAAACTTGGAACGTGTATATCCGAATTGAAGATGCATTTATCTAGCAAAGTCTTGTGGAAAATCTTACTGTCTGATGGCTTGGACCCCTGCTTCCTGCATCTTAAACCAACAAAGTTTTTGAGAGTACTGTATGAACAAAACCACTGTCAGCTTGGACAAAAGAGGACAAGGAAAGGAAAGATTGAAGGAGAGACAGCTTTAGGAAGAAAATTTTGGAAGCTGAGATCTGGAACTAAGACAACATGTTGGGCCAAGAGATGAGCCCCACCCTTGCGTACAGAGAGGGTGAATTTGCCCCTGCAGTTGAAGAAGGTGGATGTTCCTAGGCAATGTTCTGGGAAAGATTTGATGCCCCATGGTGCAGAGAAGGTGAGTTTTCCGAAGAAGTTGAAGAGGGTGTATGTCCCCACCCAATGTTCTGGGAGAGTTTTGCCATCTCAGGGTGCAGAGAGGGAGGAGCACATTCCTCAATGATTACGGTGGTTAAGGTCAACATTCCATAGATTTGAAATGGGTGTACCTGTCCCCCATGGATTAGAGAAGGCCAGGTGGTCAACTCATTGCTCTGGGAGTGCTGATCCTTTATGCCAAAAGTTAGAGAAGGCCAGGTGGTCAACCCATTGTTCTGAGAGATTTGAACCTGTATGCCAAAGGTTAGGGAGAATGTTGTCTTCACCTCACTGTACTAGGGGGCTAAGACTCTAACCCAAAGATTAGGTAAGGTGTGGCAATCACCCCAAAAATCTTGGAGGGTGAGGTCTGGAGCTTAGTCGACACCCAGATGCTTGATGATGGTTGAACCAAGAAAGTGGCCATTGGGCAAGCCAGTAGAAAGGGTTGGTTGCCATGTGGCCCCAAGTAGAAGAAACCATCATTTTAAGAATTGCACTCAGACTTTCAAATCGAATGGAGGATGCCCTGCAGGTTTACTGAACTGTAGAGGATCCATGACTTATGTTTAACATCCCAATTTCTCTTTATGATATTGAAAATGTTTTTCCTTTGTCTTTCTATTTGTGTATTGAAAGCAGTTAAATGGTTTTGTAAGTTTCAGAGGTCTACAGCAGAAAAGATTTTGCCTGAAGACAAAGTGTATTTCTTTAAACTGATTATGATATGATTTTCTACTTGAATTGTTACTGATTTAAGTTTTTTTTTAAATATTGTAATGTATTTTTGGAATTCAGAGAATAAAATGTAACCATTTGGCAATTTGATGTAATTATGAATTCCAAAAATATAATTGGATGATGCTTGTAAACTGATCTGTTAATCTGGGCATGATTAAGTTATGATTAGGGCATTGACTGGGCCACGTCAGTAGGACATGGAGCCCCACCCCTTAGTGGGTGGGGAATCAAATATAAAAGGCATGGCAAGAACAAAGTTGAAGCAGTTTTTAAGAAGCAGTTTTGATATTGGAAAGAAGGCCCCGGGAGAAGATAAGCGAGCCTTGCGACTGATCATCTACAGTTGACCGTGTGGAGGAACCAGAAGAGCTAAACCTGGAGAGAAATGCAGCCCCAGGAAGAGGAGGAACCCAAGAAGCCTGAACTCTGGCAAACATGGACAGCTGTCTTGCTCCAACACGTGGCAATGGACTTTGGTGAGAGAAGAAACTTAATGCTTTATGGCCTGGTATCTGTGGACTTCTACCCCAAATAAATACCCTTTATAAAGACCAACCCATTTTTGGTATTTCACATTAGCACCCCTTTGGCTGACTAATACAACAATCTTCATGAATAAAGATGACAATGAGTTCTTAGGAATGACACCAAAATCACAATTATGAAGGGGAAAAAATACATACTGTATATCATTTTTAATGATATTAATTTAAACAAATTTAAGTTTTATTTTTAAAAGGTCTCTAGAAGGCAATGGAAAGACAAGGTAGAGATTGGGAAAAAATATTTGCAAATCACATATTTGATGATGGATTTTTATCCAGAACATTAAAATGATACTTAAAATTGAAGAGTTAAAAAATAATCAATACAATTAAAAATGGACAGACATTTCACCAAGAGGATAAAGCCTGGCAAATAAGCACATGAAAAGTTGTTCAGCATCAGTAGCCATTAAAATTCAAATTTAAACTCACTTGAGACACAATAGGTAAAATCAAATATGACAACAATAACAAATGATGGTAAGGATGTGTAACAACTGGAACTCTTCCACAAAAATGTATGGATATGTAACAGTACTACCACTTTAGAAAATTTTGTCAGTTTCTTATAAAGTTAAACATACACCCATCATGTGACCCAGAAGTTCTGCTCCCAGATAGTTATATGATAAAAAAGAAACATTATTAACATTGTTTTCACAAAAAAATAGCATTTAAATATTTATTGTAATAGTTTATAATCACCAAAATCTGGAACAGCCCCTGTGCCCTTTAATAGGAGAAACAATAAGCTAACTGTGGAACATCCATATAATAGAATAATAATTAATAATAAAAAGAATTAAATTGTTTATACATGCAACAATATAGGTGAATCTTAAAGATATTATTTTTATTTTAAAAAGCCACACACTGTCAAAGGTCCATATATGTTATTATTCTATTTAAATGACATTCTTGACAGGGCAAAACTACAGTGATGGAGAACAAAACAGTAGTTTTGAGGGGTTAGGGTTTGAGGTTAGTGTATTTACAAAAGAGTAGCAATGGGGAGTTTTTACAAACTGATCTACATCATAAATGTGGTGTTAGTTCCAATAATCTACACATGTTAAAATTCATAGAACCATACACAAAAAAGTCTCTATTATTGCAATTTAATTTTAATATATTAATTTGAAAATAAAATAAAAAGAAATAATTGGAAAATATAATGAGCTACATTTCTTTTCTATTCTCTGTGTATAATTTATACTTCAGTAGTAATTTTAATAAATAAATGATGATGATGCTAATAATGTTTACTATAATTATAATATCAGCCATTATATCTTTAACAATCTTTTTCCCTTCTTCAGCTGAGGAAACCAGAAGGAGCAGGCCCATATGTCAAGAGATCAATGTATAAAATACTTTTAAGGGGCTTTTGCTGATTATTAAATTTTTAAGTTGTATAAATATAAACATAATGCTGACTTTCTGGTATAAAAACATTATTAAGAATTGATCCAGCTGCTTTAATGGAGATGCATTTAACACTCTCTTATGAAAGAGAGAAGGTTTTTATTTTGATTGATTACTCAGCTCTCATGTAAAGGCTTACTTGCTAGGCAAGATACAAAGGAAGATTTTCTTTTCTAGAAGTACATGTTTCTTCTATTCCATTCCTCCACCATTTCCTGGATTGTTGCTCTTGAACATGCAGTTTATGATGGAAGAAAAATGTAAAGTTTTGTTCCTGCCTGCCAAATGTGAAAAACAATGTAAAGATCAATCTCACTTATATGATTATGACCCAGAATGTAAATACCAAATACTAAAATCTTATTAGCCTCAAGGTCATTATACTGCTATAGTTGTCTACAGGTGATGCTGTAAATTATATCCTTTATCCTGGAATTTATGTTCCCTGATGACATTTGGATGTGATGTTCCCACAACTCCACAAAACAGAAAAGAAGATATATATTAGATAATTAGTAATTTACCAAAACAGCAAATGAAAATTCAGAGTTAGAAAAGGTTTAAAATAAGCCTGATAATTTTCAAATATTTTAGTCTGGATATCAAATTTAATAGTTTAGAGATATTTAATTTTTACAATAGCATGCTATTTTATACATAAAATTAATTAAGTGTCAGCAAAATATTTGCAATGCCTGTCACTGCTAGTTGTCTACCTAAGAGCTGGGTCAAATAAAAATAATGCTCCCAGGACTAAGCATCCTGATTTACCTAGCTGACCTGGGAGAGACAAACCTGGGCTGGGAGAGGATGGAGTCAGGAAATTGACTACTCCAGTGCTGAAAACTATCAAAATTCCAACTCCCCTAAGGATTGCTTGCACTAGGAAGTGCTTAATATCCTTCCAAGGGCCAATTTAGTGTCCCCTGGGAGGAAGGGAGGTCTGGAAGAGGGTCAAGAATCATTTCTCTGTGGTGAGTTTAGATACCAAGGTCCCATTTGAATTTCAGAAGGGAGCTCAACCTGACCAGGAGAGGCAAAGAGGGATCCAGTCACACAGGCTATCGAGTCCTGCTGCCCTAGGAAAGAAAGCAATAAGAATAGAAAAGGGGCAAAGACAGACAGGCTCCTAATCAGCAAGAATCTACCCAACTGCAAAACAGCAAACCTTCCCTAGCAAAAGTGACTGCATAGCTCTCTAGGTAACTGACCCAACAAGAAAGTTTAGCTCAGTGGAGGAGTCTCTGCTCTAAATATGTGAGGTCCCTGGTTTGATTACCAGTTCACCTTAGAGTAGTGATCCACCGGGAATCACCCAGCTGTTACTTTAAGACAGGGAACACATAGACATTATTTTTGCATTAGCTTCTCTCTCGGGTCTCTTATTTTTCTTTAAAAAAAAATCCTTTTTTAAAATTTCACATAGTTTACTCACTAAAACCTGATTCAAAACCGGCAGAGGGCAGGCTATAGAGTAATTGATTGATGAACACTGGTGACCTGAGAAGCTCCACAGGGGCCTAAGTTGGAAGGCAGTTTTTCTGAAGGTTTTCTTTGATCCCTTACTTCAGTGTTTTTGTTATTTTCCCCCTCCTTTTTGCCCCCAATTAAAAAAAAATTATTAATTAGGTGCTGCTGTCTTGTTTCTTCTTTGCTGTATTCCCTCATCCCTAGTCATCCCTGTTTTTGTGTACACATTTTGTCTTCCTTTGATAATTCTTTTCCTACTTTCATCTTCCTATTTTCTGCTTTCTGTTTTTGTTCTTACATTCCACTTCTCTTTGTTTAGTCTTCAATTTATCTGGTTTTTATTTCTATCTCTTCTATTCTCTGGGTTTTTTTTTAACTTTTTTATTCTTTTCTTTTCTCTTTCCCTCTCTTCTTATCATTCTGGCCTGAAAGTTCATTCTGAATAATTTTTCTCTGTTCAGGTTTTCATTTAATTATTTGTACCCTACTTTTTAATTCTTATTCCTCTGCTCTTCTTACATGAGTTCAATTTCCTAGGACTTACACAGTTCCACTTTTAACTTTTACTATTATTATTACTCTTATCCATTCTCTCTTCTTATCTCTTTCCCTTTCTCTTGCCCTAATCATTTGCTTTCAATGGTACATAGACAACAGCAAGGAAATAGAATAAAAGGAACAAAGTGTCAAAGAGAAAACTTAACATACACAGAAAAATAACAAATAAACAAAACCTCAGAGTAGAGAGAGAAACTAATCAACTGAATAAATGCATCAAGATAGATGCTTAAACACACACACAAAAAAAATTATAAACCATTCTGAGAAACAAGAAGGCATAGATCAATCCAATGAAGAAACTACAAACCAGGAAACGATGCAGATCATGGAACAACTAATCAGTGCTGTCCAAAAAACATCATGAGCCAACATAATGAATTGAAGGAAGAGATTAAGGATATTAAGAAGACATTGGGAGAACATACTGAAGAAATTGTAAACAAATAAAGAATGATAATGGATATTATGATGATGAAAGGCACAATCCAATATATGGTAAATACACTGGAAGCACATATCAGCAGATTTGAACAGGAAGAGGAAAGAATTAGTGATGTGAAAGGCAGTACATCTGAAATCAAAGAGATAGTAGAACAGATAGATAAAAAGATAGAAAAAATCCAGCAGGGATTAAAGATCTGAGTGACAACAAAAAATGCAAAACTATATGCATTATAGGCATCCCAGTGGGAGAAGAGAATGGAAAGGGGACAGAAATAGGGTTGTAAGAAATAAAAGCTGAAAACTACCCAACCCTAGTGAGTTGGATGTGAGTACATGTCCATTAAGTGCAGCACACCCCAAACAGTATAAACCCCAACAGGCTTACCACAAGACACATACTTGTCAAATTGTCCAATGCTCAAGACAAAGAGAGAATATTAAAGGCAGCAAGAAAAAATAGAAACATCTCTTACAAGCGAAGCCCAATAAGTCTAAGTGCTGATCTCTTATCTGAAATGATCGAGGCAAGAAGGCAGTGGTATGACATAGACAAGGTGCTAAAGAAAAAAATAATTCAGAAAAGAATTCTTTATTCAGCAAATCTGGCATTCAGAAATGATAGTTCAAAATATTCACAGAAAACCAGAAATTAAAAGTATGCCAATAAGAAACCTACACTTAAAAAAATATTAAGGGGAGTGCTAAGGTTCAATGGAAAAAGCAGGAGATAGAGAGTTGGAGGAGACTGTGAAAAAAAAGAGACATAAAAATAACATATGAAATACACAATCTACAAGAAAATCTGGCAAATGTAAGTAATTCCTTAACAGTAGTAACAATGAATGTTAAAGGATTAAACTCACAAGTCAAAAGACACAAATTGGCAGAATGGATAAGGAAATATGACCCATCTATATACTGTCTACATGAAGCCAAACTTTATGCCAGGGATTCAAGGAGACTTAAAATGAGTGTCTGGAAAACAATTTTATAAGTAAACAACAACCAAAAAACGGCAGGAGTAGCTATAAAAATATCAGACAAAATAGACTATAAATGGAAAGTTACTTTAAGAGATAAAGATGGACATTATATATTAGGAAAAAAGTTAATTTTTCAAGAAGAGAAAATAATCATAATCATAAACATTTATGCACCTAACCGGGGAGCCTCAAAATACATGAGGCAAAAACTGAAAAGGCTAAGTGGAGAAAGAGATGCCTCTACAATTATAGTGGGGGACTTTAATACACCAAGGTCAACATTAGACAGAACAGCTCAATAGAGAATGAATAAACAAAGACTTTGAATAATACTTTAGAGGACATGGACCTAATAGACATACATAGAACACTACACCCCAATACAACATGATGCACTTATTTCTTGAGTGCACATGGATCATTCTCCAAAAAAAACCAAATGCTAGGACACAGAACACCCTCAATGAATGCAGAAAGATTGAAATTGTACAAAGTATTTTTGCTGACCTCAATGGAATAAAGCTGGAAATCTTTAAGGACGAAAAATCATATTAGATACAAATGTATGGAAGTTAAACAACACACTAATAGACAATGTGACAAGTAGGAAATTACAAAAGAAATCAGTAACTACTTTGAAATAAATGAAAATGACAACACAACATATTAAAACCTATGGGATGCAGCAAAAGCTGTACTGAGAGGGAAATTCATAGCCATAAACACATATGTCAAAAAAGAATTAAGAGCTAAAATTGAAGAACTAACTGCACACATAGAGGAATTAGAAAAAGAACAACAAATTAACACCAAAGGAAGTAGAAAGAAGGAAATAAAAAATATAGATAAGAAATAAATGAAACAGAAAAGAAAGCACTGGAAATTTTTTTTTAAAAAGTTAGTTCTTTGAGAAGATTAATAAAATTGCAAAACCTTAGGCAGACTAAGAAAAAAGAGAAAAGATTGAAATACACAAAACAAGAAATGAGGAAGGGGATATCACCACAGACCCCACAGAAATAAAGAATAACAAAAAAGGACCCTGAAAAATTATATGCCAACAATAACAATAATTTAGTGGAAATAGATATATTTCTAGTAAAAGACAAGAAGTCTACACTGACAAAAGAAGAAATTAATGAACTCAACAGACCAATTACAATTAACGTCATTGAATTTGTCTTCAAAATCCAACCAAGGAGAGCCCAGAACCAGATGGATTCACAGGTGAATTCTAACAAACTTTCCACAAAGAACTAACACCAATCCTGCTTAAATTCTTCCAAGAAATATATGTAGAAGGAACATTGCATAACTCATTCTATGATGCCAACATTACCCTAATACCAAAGCTAAAGGTGCCAAAAAATGGAAAATGACAGACCAATCTCTCTAATGAACCTAGATGTTAAAATTCTCAACAAAATACTTGCTAATCATTTTCAACAACACATTAAATAAATTTTACATCATGACCAATTGGGTTTCATCCATGGTATGCAAGTATGGTTAAACATAATAAAACCAATCAATGTAATACACCATATAAACAGATTGAAAGTAAAAAAGTCACATAATCATCTCTATTAATACAGAGAAAACATTCAACAAAATACAGAAGCCTTTCCTGATAAAAACATTGTAAAGAATATGAGCAGAAGGAAACTACCTAAACAATATAAAGGGTATATATGAAAAACCCATGGCTAACATCATCTACAATGGTGAAATCCTAAAAGCTTTTCCTCTAAGATTGCAAACAAGACAAGGATGCCCACTATCATTGCTGCTATTTAGCATTGTGTTAGAAGTTCTTACTTGAGCACATAGGGAAGAAAAAGATATAAAATATCCAAATTGGAAAAGAAGAAGTCAAAATTTCACCATTAACACACTACATGATCCTATACATAGAAAGCCCTGAGAAATCTACAACAAAGCTTCTAGAGATTAAAAATTAGTTCAGCAAATTTGCAGGTTTTAAGATCAATTCACAGAAATCATTGACATTTCTGTACACCAAAAATGAGCAAACTGGGGAGAAAATCAAGAGAAATCACATTACAATAGCAAATAAAAGAATCAAAGAGGAGGGAATAACTGGGAGAGAATGGGCTCTTCAAAAGCTGTTGCTTGGAGAACTGGATATCTACATCCAAAGAAATGAGAGAGGAACATCATCTTGCACCTTATACAAAAATCTACTCAAGATGCATCAAAGATCTAAATATAAGAGGAAAGACCATAAAGACCTTGGAAGATAATGTATGGAAGCATCCACAGGACCTTGTAATAGGAAATAGTTTCATGAACTTCACACCCAAAGCACAAGCAGCAAAAGGAAAAATAGATAAATGAGACCTCCTCAAAATTAAAACCTTTTGCACCTCAACAAAGTTTGTGAAGAAAGTGAAAAGACAGCCTACCCAATGGGAGAAAATATTTGGTAACCATATATTTGATAGGAGCCTAATATCTCTCATATATAAAGACATCTTAAACCTCAAAAATAAACAGACAAGCAACCCATTTAAAAAATGAGCTAGTGATTTGAACAGACTGTTCTCCAAGGAAGAAATACAAATGGCTAAAAAGCACATGAAAAGATGCTCAACATCACTATCTATTAGGAAAATTCAAATCAAAACTACAATAAGATACCATCTTACACTCATTAGACTGGAGGCCATTGAAAAAATAGAGGACTGCAAGTATTGGAGAAAATGTGGAGAAATGGGAATACTCATCCACTATTTTGGGGAATGAAGAATGGTGCAGCCATTGTGGAGGAAAGTTTTTGCAGTTCCTCAAAGCTACCTATAGATCTGCCATATGATCCAGCAATTCCACTGCTAGATATATGCCCAGAAGATTTGAAAGCAAGAACAGGAAGAGATATATGCACACTAATGTTCATAATGGCGTTATTCACTATTGCCAAAAGTTGAAATCAACCCAAATGCCCAACAACAGATGAATGGAAGAACAAAATGTGGTATTCACATACAATGGAATATTACTGAGGTATAAGGAGGAATACAGTACTAACACGTGGGATAACATGTAAGAATCTTGAAGAACTTATGTTGAATGAAGCAAGCCATACATTGAAGGACAAATATTACATGACTTCTCTGATTGAATTAAGCAAATTGAGCACACTCAGAGAGATAGAGTCTGCAATATAAGTTTACAGGAAACAGATATACAGAAGAAAGTTGTATGCTAATGCCCATATGGGTGAAATTTATGATATTGTGGAAGACAAAGTTGTGCAGTGAAGGGATATGACAGGGGTGTAATGATACTATTGAGTTGGGCAGTGCAAGTTTGACAGGGGGATAGGGTGGGGTGGATGGGTTTGAAGGTCCATAGAACTTGGGGAAGGGTTGATAGAGGGAGCAGGTGAAAACTGGGGATTGGTGGGTATGTGGTTGAAACTACAATGTTGGGAAAGCTCTTTTGGCAATATGACATGGAAGGGTTACTGGCTTAGGGTGTTGGATGGAGGGCAATCTGGAAAGGACACACCTGGGGCAGTCTTCTAAAGAATGTACAAGTGATCATTTTGTCATAGTGTGTTGTATCAGTGGTAGGAGAGCCACACAATCAGGGGGAAGGAGTTGGACTTCCACCCTGGGAAGGCCTGATATGTTCTCCAAAATAGTGGTGGTTGTATTTTGAGAGCATGGGTAGTTTCTAGTAGGGGAGGACAGACCAGTGTGTCAAGCCCTCAGTGTTCTTGCATGTAACTATGAATCTTGTCCTTCAAGGAGTGAAGTCTCTCATGGTCGCCATGGACAAAAAGAGGAGGGAAAGGGAGGAATAGAATAGATGGAAGAGTCGATATTTATGGACAATGGAAGTGTTCTTCATGATCTTGCAATGCTGGATACAGGCCATTTGAAATTTCAGCAAAAATTTATTAAAGTGTATGGTCTAAAATGTAAACCATAATGTAAAGCATTGACCATGATTAGTAGCTATGTTTCTGTTTCTGTACATCAGTTAAAACAAATGTACCATACACACTAAAAAAGTTAATACAGGAAGGGGGAAATTAGGGGTGATATTTGGTATATGGGAGTCCCCTATATTTTTCATCTAACATTTTATGTAATCTAAGTGTCTTTTAGAAAAAATGAAAAATACATTTTTAAAAAGAGGTTACAGAATCTTATAAATTATCAGTAGAGAAAAACAAAAAAGAATAAGCATAGACACTCAAATATATATGGACACCTTAATATGGTTAAGTGTGAATTGAAAATTTCCTAAAATCATAAGAGTGCATGGTTAAGAGGTTCTGCTCTATCCACAGTAACAGGGAATTTGACTAGAGATATGAGGTTAGGAGTAGTGTGTGAGACATATTTTTCCCTGTAACACTTTTCTATATTCATATATGAGTTTATCCAACATTTTATTTTTGAAAACTTACAAAGTTAAAGAAAAATTGAAATGTTATAGACAACCTAGTTACCATTCACCTGAATTTATTAACTGGTAACATATTATTTTATCTGTATATAAATTTATAGATATAGATAAAGGTTCTTTCAAATGTTGCATAAAATATACAATTTTTCACATGTAATTATCATATATACATTTATGCATATATGTCATTTCTAATATTCTTTTAAACATTTCTCTCAATGCACTATTTAAACATTTGACAGAAGTTTGCAGGCATCCTGATACTTCATCCTCAAATGATTTGGAACATATGTGAAGAAATGAGGACATTTTCCAACAAAATCAACATTCTCATTCTCATTGTAAGTTAAGAAAATCAACCTCGATCTAATAATATCACAAATGTTATATGTACCTATATGTACACTATTCTATTTTATAAAATATTACAAATATGTCTACATATTACAGAATATAATTTAATAAATTTATAATGTCTTAATTGCACATATCTATAAATTATAATTCATCCAAACAAAAGAGCATAATAAAAACTGAAGGATACACTTCTCTATAAACTAATATTCAGTGATTTATATATCTTTAAATTAAAATAAAAGGAAAGGTGCAAATAATGTATAAGCAGGCCTCATTTTATGTAAGAAAGTTAAATAAAGAAAATAACATATATACATACACACACATATTCATATCCATGCACAAATACATAAACTCAATAATATTTGTAATAAGAGTCAGTAACACAATGAATAGAATTTCAAAACGGATTATCTTCGGTAGGAATAGGGTGGGAGTGATAGGGATGGCAATGAAAATCAGAGTATAAGAATATTTATATATTCATGTCATTGTACAAGTTCTCTTTATTTAAATATAAATGAAATAAATGACATAAATGGAAAAAGTAAGTCTTAAATTGAATACAAGAAAGGAAACCAAATTAATTGTACATCAAATTCTTATTGTGGTCATAAAGGAAAAAAAAGAGAATTAATTCCAATAACTTGTTGATAAATTACCTAAGGATATAAAATTAGTGACAAACACTAAAAGGACTGCAAAATAATTTGGACCTTGTTATCTTAATGGTAGTAGCATTAATGTTGTAATGAGAAAATTAGTGAGTATTTATTGTAGATAACAGAAAATTATCAAAGCTAATGAAATTTTTGAGATATTAGAATTTTTATTGTGGGAAATAGAAGTTATAAAAATGGATGGGGAGATGACTGGGAAGATGGCATCAGTTTTGGAGGGCACTTACTGACTCGCTCTCTGAGGATGGCTGATTGGGGACAGGGTCCTGCCCATGGTTCTGTGCTGGGGGTGCACAGAGTGAGAACCTTAGGGACATCACTCTGGAGGGAGCTGGACGGTGCAGATTACTCAGGAAGGATTCATGAATTTTTCCCCTGCCTGTGGTTATAAACACAGACGGCTGAGCCCCATTCTCAAGAAAAAAGGTTGGTTTGAGATGCAACTCCTGCCAGCAACCCAGTGAGAGGGAGTGTTTTCCAAGAGAAGGAAGATTCTGGTGGAGGGTCAAGAAGGCTTTCCTTTGTGTGGATTTTGCTGCCTGGAAAACCTTGCAGCTTCGGGGAACAAAATAGAGGCTTTAAGCAGGACCAGGCTGAGGGGAGTGGCAAATCTGCTGAGGAAGGTTGATTTTCATAGCTGCCAGGGATACGCCCCAACCCCCGCAGGCAACCTGGTGAGAGGGAGCATTCTCCAAGAGGGGGAGGGTTCTGACAGAAGGTGGAGAAGGGATTCCTTTCTGTGGATTTGGCTGCCTGGACCCCTCATAGCTTTGGGAAGCAGATAAGCTGGATTGAATCAGCACCAGGCTGATGGGAGAGGTGAATCTACTGAGGAAGCCTGATTTACCCCACAGCCTAGTGATACTAAGGCTTGGCTCCAGAGGGGGTGGAGTGAGCAAATTTTATTCTGCACTGACTAGCATCGGAGCTTCAGCTCCTCTGGGGAGGCCAGGAAGTGAGAAATGCTTGATAAATTTCCACGAGCCTACTTAGGGTCCCATCAGTGAAGAGGGTGGTCTAGAAGAGGACATATTATGGGTCCCTTATTTCAGCAAAAAAAAATTAAAGAAGACAGTCCCTTTAAACAACAAAAAAAGGATTTTTCTTGTTAACTTTATTTTAATATCTAAAATCTGCCTCATAACCTGCAGATAGAACCTTGCAGGACAATTGATTCATGAACACAAGCAGGCTGAGAGGTTCTACAAAGGCCCAAGAAGGAACACTGCTCTTCCTTAGCATTGCTTGACTGCTTGCTTGTGTGGTTGGTTGGTTTTTCTTTGTTAATTTGTTGTCTCTTTCTTTTCTTTCTCCTTTCCTCCCCCCCTTCTTTTTCTTTCTTTCTTTCTTTTTTTTATTTTTAAATTAGGTGCTCCTAGCTTGTCTCTTTTTTGCTGTGCTTCTTCTTCAGTGATTTCCCAGTCTCTATCTATATTGATTTTATCTCCCAACGCTATCTCTTTTACTTCCATCATCTTTCTGCCTTCTGTTTTCTGCTGTGGCTCTTCCATACAATGTTTTTTCACTAGCCCAAAACTTCAAAGGTGTCAATTTCTAATCTATCTATTCTGTTTTCTTCATTATTTATTAATATTAACTTTTTCCTTTCAGACCTTACTTTACTCTTTTTCTCTCTCTTCATCATTCTAGCTTTCTAAATCATTACATATATTTTCCTCTATTTGGTGTCCCAGTCCATTTTAGGTACTCCACTTTTTTCCCAATTACTCTACACTTCCTACTTGAGTTAAATATTCATTTTAATAAGTCTTATATGGCCCCTCTTCTAACTTTCTTCAAAAGTACTATTATCCTTCTTCCTTTGTCACATCTTTTGATTCCTCTGGCCATTATCTTTTGACTTCAAGGGAACATAGAAAGAAGCAAGGAAATAAAATAAGAAGACAAAGTGTGTAAGAGTAAACTTAACACACACAGAGAACCACCAGCTAAATAAAACTCTAGAGCATAAAGAGAAGCTAATCAACCAAATAAACCCAACAAGATAAAATGATGACTAGAGGGCAACAAAAAATAACAAACCACAATGAGAAACAAGAAGACATGGACCAGTCCAATGAACAAACTGAAAACCAGGGAGAGATACAGAACATTGAACAACTAATCAAGGCTTTCCAAACAAATATCATGGACCAACTTAATGAAGTGAAGGAAGAGATTAAGGATATTAAGAAGACATTGGGAGAACATACTGAAGAAATTGTAAACATACATAAAAAGATAACAGATATGATGATGATCAATGGCACAATGCAAGAAATCAAAAAGATGCTGGATTCATATAACAGCAGATTTGAACAGGCAGAAGAAAGAATTGGTGATGTGGAAGACAATACTTCTGAAATCTAACAGATGGTAGAACACATAGATAAAAAGATAGAAAAAATCCAGCAAGGACTCAGTTATTTAACTGACAACACAAAACATGCAAACATATGCATTATAGGCACCCCAGAAGTAGAAGAAACGGGAAAGGGAAAAGAAGGAGTGTTGAAGGAAATAATGGCTGAAAACTTCTCAACCCTATAGAGAGGGATGCATGTAAAACTCCAGGGAGCACAGTGCACCCCAAACCGTATAAATCCGGACAGCCAAACTGCAAGACATATACTTGTCAAAATGTCCAATGCTCAAGACATAGAGAAAATACTCAAGGCAGCAAGAGAAAACAGAACCATCATATACAAGGGAAGCACAATAAGATTAAATGCTGATTTCTCATCTGAAATCATGGAGACCAGAAGTCAGTGGTATGATATTGTCAAAGTACTAAAAGAAAAAAACTTCCAGCCATGAATTCTCTATCCAGCAAAACTTTCATTCAAAAGTGATGGAGAGTTTGGGATGGTGATGTTCTCTTCACCTCCTCAGGATTGGGGGAAGAGCTATAGACGAAAGTTGTCTTAATGGTATTCTGTGGTAGACATAATGTGATTCAAGAAATAGAAGAAATTACAGCAGTGAGATGGAGCCAGTGGCCAGTGGATGCTTTTGAGGCAGGGAAGGGATAAGCAGTTGTAATACAGGTGCTTTTTCAGGACTTGGGAATTATCCTGAGTAACATTACAGTGACACATATAGGACATTTTACATCAGCATATAACATGCATAATTGTGTGGGAGAGAGAGTGGGCTACAGTGTGAACTATGGTCCGTGCTTAGTGGCAAAGCCCCAGGATGTGTATATCCATTGCAGGTGATGTGCCACACTAATGAATGATGTTTATGTGGAATGTTATGGGAGGTGTGGGAGGTGGGGAACATGGGAATCCCTGAAATTATTCTGTAATATTTATGTAATCTAAGCATCTTTTAAAATATATTTTTGTAAAATGTAAACATAAAAACATAACACACAGCAAGTGTAAACAATGAGGGGGTGGGGAGAAATAAATTTAAAAAAACTTTTAAAAAAGAAAAAAAATGATGGAGAGTTCAAAGTATTAACAGACAAATAGAAATTAAGGGAGTATGCCAATAAGAAAACTGCACTTCAAGAAATAATAAGGAAATGCTACAAGTTGATAGGGGAAAACAAGGGACAGAGAGTTGGAGGAGAATTTAAAATCAACTAAAAAGACAAAAACAGAAACAATATATATATATGACGTACATTAACCCAAAGAAAATATGGCTGAAGTAAGAAATTTATTGTGAGTAATAACACTGAAAGTTAATGGATTAAATTGACCACTCAAGAGACACAGATTGGCAGCATGGATAAGGAAATATGATTCATCTATATGCTGTCTATAAGAAACCCACCTTTTACCCAGGGATTCAAGGAGGCTGAATGTGAATGGCTAGAAAACAATTTTACAAAGAAACAATAGCCAAAAAAGTCAGGAGTAGCTATTCTAATATCAGACAAAATAGACTTTAAATGCAAAACTATTGAACAATACATTAGCGGACCTGGACCTAATAGACATATAGAGAACACTACAACCAAATACAGCAGGATTTAATTTCTTCTTGAGTGCACATGGATCATACTCCAAAATAGACCTCATAATTGGCCACAGAACAAATTTCAATAAATTCAGAAAGAATGAGATTATGCAAAGCAAATTTTCAGGTGAAAACAGAATGAAATTGGAAATCACTAAGGCTAGAAAAAAGATTAGGCACAAAGGTATGGAATTTAAAAACATGCTCTTAGACAAACAGTGGATCAAGGAGGAATTCTCAAAAGAAATCAGTAACTGTTTTCAAACGAATCAAAATGACAACACAACATATCAAAACTTATGGGATGCAGCCCCAACTGTCCTGAAAGGGAAGTTCATAACCATAAATACATATATTAAAAAAGAAGAAAGAGCCAAAATTGAAGACTTAACTGCACACCTGGAGGAATTGGAAAAAACAACAACAGACTAAACCTAAAGGAAGAGCAAAGAAGGAAAGAACAAAGATTAGAGCAGAACTAAATGAAATAGAGAATAAGGAAGCACTAGAAAAAAATAAAACAAAACCAAAAGCTGGTCCTTTGATAAGATCAATAAAATTGACAAACACTCTGTCAGGATAACAAAGAAAAAGAGACAACAGAGTCAAATAAACAAAAAAAGAAATGAGCTTGGGGATATCACTACTGACTCCACAGAAATCAATAATATCATAAGAGGATACTTTGAAAAATTATATGCCAACAAGAATGATAAATTACAGGAAATGTACAAATTTCTAGAAACTCACAAATGGCCTATATTGACGAAAGAAAAAATTGATTACCTCAAAAGTCCAATTACAAGTAAAGAGATAGACTCAGTCATCAAAAACCTCCCAAGTAAGAAGAGCCAAGGACAAGATGGCTTCACAGCTGAATTCTACCATACATTCCGGAAAGAGCTAACACCAATCCTGCTTAAGATATTCCAAAAAATAGAAGTAGAAGGAATATTGCATAACTAATTCTATGAGGCCAAAATTACCCTAATACCAAAACCAAAGATACCACAAGAAAGGAAAATTACAGACTAATTTTTCTAATGAGCCGAGATGCTAACATTCTCACTAAAATACTTGTGAATCTCATTCAACAACATAGCAAATGGATTATACATCATGACCAAGTGGGTTTCCTCCTGGGTATGCAAGATAGTTCAGTGTAAGAAAATCAATCAATGTAATACACCACATAAAGAGATTGAAAAGAAAAAAAATCACATGATCAACTCTATAGATGCAGAAAAAGCATTAGATAAAATACATCACACTTTCCTCACAAAAGCATTGCAAAAGACAGGAATAGAAGGGAACTTTCTGAGAATGATAAAGGGTATATATGAAAAACCCAAAGCTAACATCATCTTCAATGGTGAAATCCTAAAAGCCGTCCCTCTGAGATGGGGAACAAGGCAAGGATGCCCACTATCACCACTCTTATTTAACATTGTCATAGAAGAACTTGCTTGAGCACTGAGGCAAGAAAATGATATAAAAGGCATTCAAATTGGAAAAGAAGAAGTAAAAATTTCATTATTTGCTGATGACATGATCCTATAAGTAGAAAGCCCCGAGAAATCTACAAAAAAGCTCTAGAACTTATAAAGGATTTCAGTAATATCACAGGCTATAAGACCAATTCTCAAAAATCAGTAGCATTTCTATTCACCAATAATGAGCAATCTGAGGAGGAAATCAAGGAAAAAAATACCATTTACAATAGTAACTAAAAGAATCAAGTACTTAGGAATAAATTTAACTAAAAATGTAAAGGACTTATATACAGAAAACTTTACAACACTGTTAAATGAAATCAAAGAACACTTAAATAAATGGAAGAATATTCCCTGTTCATGGATAGGAAGAATAAACATCATCAAGATGTCTATCCTACCCCAACTAATCTGCAGATTTAATGCAATCCCAATAAAAATCAACGCTATTTTTTAAGGAACTGGAAAAACTAACTGCAAAATATTTTTGGAAAGGTAAGAGGCCCCGAAATGCGAAAGACATATTGAAAACAAAAAATGAAGTTAGAGGTATCACATTACCTGATGTTAAAACATACTACAGAGCTACATTGCTCAAAACTGCATGGTATTGGCAAAAGATAGACATACTGACCAATGGAACCAAATTGAGAGTTCTGATACAGATCCTCACATATGCAGTCATCTGATATTCGAAAAGGCCACCAGTTTCACTCAGTTGAGAGAATGGCCTCTTTAACAAGTGGTGCTTGGAGAATTGGATATCCATATACAAAAGAATGAGAGAGGACTACCATCTCACACTTTTAAAAAAATTCATCTCAAGATGGATCAAAGATCTAAATATAAGAGCCAAAAACCATAAAGAACTTGAAAGATAATGTAGGGAAGCATCTATAGGACCTTGTAATAAGAAATGGTTTCATGAACTTCACACCAAAGCACCAGCAGCACAACAAAAAATAGATAAATGGGATCTCCTCAAAATTAAAATCTTCTGCACCTCAAACGATGAATTATCAAGAAAATAAAAAGGCAGCCTACCCAAAGGCAGAAAATATTTGGCAACCATATATCTGATAGGAACCTAGTACCCTGCATATATAGCGAAATCCTACACTTTGAAAATAAAAAGACAACCATCCATTAAAAAAATGGGCAAGTGACCTGAAAAGACACTTCTCCAAGGAAGAAATACAAATGGCTAAAAAGCACATGAAAAAATGCTCGACATTGCTAGCTATTAGGGAAATGAAAATCAAAACTACATTGAGATACCATCTTACACCCATCAGAATGGCAGCTATTAAAAAAACAGCAGAGTATAAGTGTTGGAGAGGATGTGGA